>JASAND010015619.1:0-31981 GCA_030248195.1 Trissonchulus latispiculum
TCGTTTGAACCGGTACCCTAGAAACATTTTGCGCTTGAGTGATAGATGAGATCATACGAACGTTGCGCAAATCTACCCTTACTGCTATCGATTGGTGCCAACTTAACCCAACGCGTTGTTCATTGGGCAAGAAAAATCAAATGCTTGAGTCTTGCTTGCATTAGTCACAGAATTTCCAGAAAAACCATTCGAAGCGTGAGGAGTTGGGAAAGACGTACGTGCATACGTACTTGAAAAACTCTGAAAACGAGGGGGGTCGGGCAAATTTGTACGACCAAAACTGTGATTTGGTGGAAGGTTGGACTTAACAACTCCAGCATACGTAGAGAACACTGAACAAATCTGATTACACGTAATTGTCTTCTGAGCTGGATACGTTCTCATCAAACTTTCCACGATGTTTTCCGAATTCGCAATCAATGAACAAACTTTAGGATCAGAATTGGAAACACATTTTGGAATGGGGGTAGAATTTTCTTCAGTTAGAGGCAACTTAACTGTGGGGGCAAGGGGTGCTACGCCACCCACATCCCGAAAATTCTGACTATTGCCATTCAAAGGTACAATATAAGAAACCTGAGGTTGCGCCTGTTGTTGCTGATCATAGGACAAATGCTGTAAGCTTTGATCGTTAGAGTCTACCAAACTTTGTGAACTTCTACCACTCCTTTGATCGTTATTGTCGCCTCTGCGCCTGTACCGATAATTTGAGTTGCTGTATTGACTTCGCATCGCGCAGTTTGGAGAGATATGGCCAAAATTACCGCAAGTAAAACAAGTCACACCACTTAAATCGCGTGAAGTCTGCTGCGCCTCTTGATAGCAAAATTGCTGTTGTGACGTCGTTTTCTGCGCTGGGTTTGCATGCATTGTTTGAGCTGCAGCAAGAGTAAAAACATTTCTAGATGTTGATGCTGCAACTGCGTGTTGAGCTTCAGATATTGTTTTGCTCGACCTAGCAGCTTCTAATTCCCGTTTCAATTGCGCATGTTTGCGTAATACTTCAGAAAGTTGCGCTTCAAGTTTGACTAAAACATCATCAGTGTCAGTCCTAACATTGGCAGAAACACTGAACACCGCAGCTTTGTTTCTGATTTCATTTGCAGAAGCGGGTGGGGAGGTAGACTGATCCATTTCCTTTTCCTCCTCCAACCTTGAAAGCTGAATCACTATTTTGTGCAACTTCTCCATGCTTTGTCCCCAGCCTTCTAAATCTGCCAAAAGGGAAACACCCAATGTTTTGAGATCAGGTCTTAAACCTTTACGCAACTGTTCAAAAATATTAGTGGCTTTGCCTTTTTCAGTCTCATTAGGGAAAGCTTTCCGAGCGAGAACTTCCAATTCAGCGGCATAATCCTGCACTTTTTCATTCTCCTTTTGCATACGTACATAAAAATCCCGAGAATGTTCCGCCGCAGTTCTCGTAACCGGATCATAAAGAAATTTCAACCGTTGAACCAATTCTTCATACGTATTAGGCAAACCCAAGGAGGAAATCTTATGAAGGACGCTCTCACTAAGTTTCGACAAAAGAAGAGCCCGCATTTTGTCCTCAGGGATTGCAAAAGCTTGGACAATTGCCTCAAAACTAGTGATCCATTCACCAGGTGTAAGAGCAGTATCTCTGCCATTGTAGGGACTGAGGCTTTTCAAAAGAACCATATACATTTTAAACTCAGCCATCTTGCGTTTGAACCCTTAGAATATTGTGCTGTGAGTTGATGCACAACAGTCGCAAAAAAAATCGCAAAAACAGAGTTCGCTGCGCTATACGTACATACTCGTGGGAAAAAATGTTCGCTGCAGTTGGCTAAATTGAGTCAAATATAAAGAGAACTGTCCCAAATCGTTACAAATTATACGTATAGAAAATCTACACCTTCTGTTTTAGTAGTAGATTGATCAAACACAAAAATTAACCACAAATTGGTCCAAATTCGTCAAATATCGCAAAAAAACACACTACGTACAAAAAAAAGGAAAATCCGAGCAAAACTACGAAAAACTACACCAAATCGTGACAAATTATTCAGCGAAGTGATCTACGACCGTGCTTTTAGTCGTAGATAAACCAAAACACAAAAAGAACCAAGTCGGAGAAAAACACATTATGGGAGGCACACGGTCTAATACCGGAAAAAAACACACTTGGGGCGAAAATCCACGAAGCTACGGTTATGACTACTAAATCTGCAATAGTATTGGTCTACGGTCGTGCTTTTGACCGTAGAATGAACCCAAACCAAAAAGAAAAACCCGAATTACAAAAATCCTTAGGGGGGGCACCGCGACAAAAAACCCTAAAAATCGAAAAATGACCGATCTAAACCAAAAATTTTGGAAAATCCAGCGAAATCACTGAATAATAGGACGTACCACACGTACCGATGCTGTTAAAAATATTCCTGACCGAAAAATAAGCTCACTTTGGGGGGTATTCGAAAAATACACTATGTCTAAAACTCAAAAATAAAATTTGTCATAGGGGTGTTTTAGAAAAACGGTTATTTTCCGCCAAAACCTCGCTGTACTGGTCCGTTATGGCTCACCAAACGTGAAATAAACCTTGGTTGGGCTAGAAATACCGTTGATCCTTCAAAAATTGGAAAAACGGGGAGATTTTGGGTCAAAAATGGGCACTAGAGGTATGTACCAAAAAACGTAATTTTTGCAAAATTCCGACTTCTGAGAGGGGGGACACTATTTTTCCGAGAATCTACGTATATTTTCTGGCCTAAAAATGCTAATGCTCGATTATTTTAGGTGAAATTTTTATTTTTCCACCTAAATTGAAAAATTGCCAAAAATCACCAAAAATCACGAAAATGGGGGTCCTAGGAAATTTTTCACCGATTGAAAAATTAAAAATAGCTACTGGGGAGGTTCAGAAAATGATGGAGAATTCATTTCTGAACAGTATGACCAATCTTAGGGGGGGGGTCCAAAAATTTTCTAAGTTTTTGGCTCAAAAAAAAAATTTCGAAATGGGGTCCTTTAGAAATGACTCAATTTCCGCCAAAAATCGTCAAACCTAGCAAAATTAAATTTTGCGAGCATGGGGGGACGCTGCTTGGCATGCTGTTCGAGTGCCCAGGCCATTATACTACTATAATACACCTAAAACAAAAAATTAAAATTTAAACCCCTAATTTATAATAAAGAATATCCTTTTAAAAAGGCAATTCTGGGAGTTAGCCAGAAAGCCTTACTACGCTAGATAATTAACTAAAATTATTAATTTACCTATCCGAAAGTTTGGCTGGCAACCGTTCCCCTAAAGGAGAGCGCCCACCCTCAACTTAGTTACACCCCAGATGATGATTTCTTCGTGGCAAATTCCCGGGGGGGGGGGAGGGGGGGGGTGAAAATTTGAGGGGGGGTACGCTCACAAGGCTGCCCTAAAGGTTCCCTTTCGCTCCCCTACCCTTTTCCCAGGGGGGAGGGACGGCTTCTTTGAACCCGGGGGGTTACACCTACACCTGTGGTTGGGGGAGATTCCCCCCGACCATGCTGACGGCCACGAACTTTGAAATGACTGAAATTTGGTTCATAATTGCTTGGCTTATCACAATTATTTTCGAAAGTTGTCAAAATCAACAAAAAACAACTGAAATAGCTAAATTTAATCAAATTTAATACAAATTAACAGTTTGCAACAAAAACTAACCGTTATTTTGTCGAAAATCCAAACTTCGAAAATGCAATGTTTTCGTCACAAAATGGCTGCTGTTTACAGCTTAAAATCTGACGTGCAGGAACATAGCTCAATCAAATCAATAAAATTTCATCAAAACTAGACCAAATGAAGTAAAATAACTAATCAAAGTCGAGAAAATCGCAAAAATCAGAAAAATCGCAAAATCGTCAAAAATGAAAAATTCAAAATTTTCAAAATTTTGAATGACGCCAGACAGAGTCAACTGTCACGGTCGCCATTTGTTAAATTCAGGCCTACTGCCTGGACTAGACCTGAATTATGGATGGCGGGACGATTGCAGGTAGTATTGCGAAGCCGTGGCCTAATCCAAGAGTCGCCGTGAATCTTACCTAACTAATAATAAAGACTAACCATCGTTCCACAGGAATGATCCATCTAACCAACTATGACGAGTGGGTGGCGTACAAAGCAATTTAATAAAGAGACGAAATATACCCAACCGGTTACGACAATGGAATCAAGCAATACTGATTTAGATTCATTTTACAGATCAAGTTAGCTAGCTAGACCGATGAACTTACACACAAGGGTGTTTTACATTGACTGTTCGCACGCCTTAATTTTGGTGATACTTCACACTTTATTTCTTCAATCATGCCGGATTACAATTTTTAATCCAACCCATTTCTTTATTACTTTAAGCAGGATTAAAAATGAGAATTTTTATTTTTTTTTAATTTTTTAATTTTTTTTTTATTTTTTGTTTTTTTTTAGTTTTTTAAGTAAAGGAAGAAGGTTGTTTTTTTGTTTTGGATGGGGGTAGGGGGTCAAGTCAAGTCAAGTCAAAGCTACCTGTGAAGGGAATACTGACTTTGGCGTGACGGGACTTGACTTGGCTTGACTTGACACGAAACTTGGTGACTGTGACAGCTTTCAAGAAATAGGCCTATGTAGTTCACTAGTTCACACAAATTCTCTATTACCCTTCGGTTAACCTGAAGGAAACTCTACTACTTTGTGCCACCAATCGAACTCAACTCATCGAACTACAATCTCATAATGTCAAATGTCAAAAATGTCAAATGTCGGACGCCAAACTGTGCTGACATTGAATAAATGCTGAAAGCAACCTGGGCAGATTCCAATTTATGAAATATTTAGTGGTTCAATATTGGCACAGAAAACCCAAGTTCAGGTCCGGAATGTAAAATCTGCTGCAAAAGGTCGACCGTTAAAATAAAATAAATTTTCGAAGGAGCAAAATAAATGTAGCATAACCTTACCATTCCTTGCAAATGACAGATGCAGCAAAGTGCAAAATGGGCGTTTGGGGAAGGTTGCCTCCGAAGAACCTTAATGCTAAGGTTATCTAAAACTGAGAAATTTATCAATTCACTACTTCCGGGTTATTGTTTTACAAAACGTTCTCAAAATGAAGCAAATGACTAAAGCCAGGTCCACGATGGAGTGCTTTGTGCTTTGTGCTAGCAAACTTTTTGTTAAGAAATAACCCATATTTTTAGGCCAGAGAAGCTAGCTAAGCGCAGTAAAAATAGGGTTAAAAATGTTCTGTCTCCGATTTTACCGAAAAGGTTCTTATAGGGGCTATTTGACCTGCTTAATCCGAATATGAAATCCGTTTTTCGATGTGATGCTTTCTTCGTTCAGTATGCAATTACAACTGTCTTAGAGTTTTTTGGAGCGATCGCCATCCATACTTCGAGAAATCAATCTAGCATTTCTAAACACTGCAGCGAGGTTTAGTGACCTAGCTTTCTGCATATCTTGGTGGTTGAGTGGGCTGTATGACATTAGAGCGACACAGCGAAAGCGCGACATGGCGAAGGCGCGACAAACGGTTGTTAGCGCGACATAGCAAAGGCGCGACTTAGCTAAAGCTCGACATCTCAGCTGCGCGCATTAGCGAAGGCGCGACAACCCCGTTATATATAAATATTCTGCTACCTTTACTGTTTGATAATTTTCTAACTTTTTCTGGCTAAACACTGAACTCAGCTAACGTCATAATTAATTGTCAAATTTGTATTTAATTAATAATGGCCTGAGCCAACAGAAATATCTTCACATAATTTACAAATTGCAACGATTGCAGGCATTCAAAAAAATTAATAATTTACTTTTAGTATTAATTGATAATACGAAAATATCATACCAAATTAGTAATAATTGACATTACTTATTGCAGTGATGGAACCGGGTCACTTAGGCTTGACCCGATGACCCGGTGACCCGGTTTTTCAGAAACTTCAAAAATCTGCAAAAAATTTTTGATTTTGCCTAAAAACGCTAAATTTTGACTTCCATGTTCCATCACCACACGGAAAATAATAACTGCGAGTTGTGACATATGTTCGCTCTTTGTTTTTTGAAAACCATACATTTAATAAGCATTTTCTAAATTAATGCAGAAATGAGTTGGCAACACCAATAATTTATCCGTATGCGAAATTTTATAGGGTCTATTACTTTTACGAGTACTGAGTATTTTAAAATTTGGTTTTTATTTTGCATTGCGTAAATTGTTCACGTATATATCTTCAACAGTTACCTTGGTTCCAAAAATATATATTAGTCAACAACCCGTATAGTTCAAATAGATTTATACAAGTCATGAAAGATTCAAATAACCTCAAGCTGCGAAAGTGCTCAAGACAAATATAAGAAGAAAGCAAATTAATATTGCACATCGAACAAAAATTTAAGCTAAGATTTTAGCTTGATAAGTCAAAAATTTCTAAAATTTGTGGTAAATGCAGGAAACCGGGTCAAGACCGGGTCAAAGCTCATGACCCGGTGACCCGGTGACCCCGTTCCATCTCTGACTTACTGATATTGATATTACTAATTACTATAACTTAGTTCCAATAAGAGAGTCATTATAGTTTAAAACATTAAATTTTTTATACTATTACGTATGTACTCTTGTAAAATATCAATAAAAAATAAATAACTATGGTAGTACGTGCTTGCGACCTTTCACAGATGTGATTCTGATACCCGCTGGTCATCAATGGAGGAGTATGGAATTAAGTTTTCCTATACAAATTAGGTCTTTCCCCATACAAAAGATTTTGAAAGTTTCGCTGCCGGTCGCCTCTTTCCAGTAGCCAAACTCTATATTCATGTCTTTATTGAAATTCGGAGCTTAAATTTTAAAAGTCTATTTTATAATCTTTATCCATCAATTTTTTCTTTTAACAAACTAATGTTAAAAATAATCTACATATTAGAACAAATTAGAGAGATTCGAATAATTTCATTGAAACATGCTTTATAACAACTTTTCACGGATAATTTTAATTATTAATTCTTTGAATGCATGCAATCATTGCAATTTGTAAATTATGTGAAGATATTCCTGTTGGCTCGGGCCATTATTACTTAAATACAAATTTGACAATTAATTATGACGTTATAGAGAGTTCAGTGTTTAGCCACAAAAAGTTAGAAAATTATCAAACAGTAAAGGTAGCAGAATATCTATATATAACGGGGTTGTCGCGCCTTCGCTAATGCGCGCAACTGAGATGTCGTGCTTTAGCTAAGTCGCGCCTTTGCTATGTCGCGCTAACAACCGTTTGTCGCGCCTTCGCCATGTCGCGCTTTCGCTGTGTCGCTTCAGTGAGAGCACCCCATCTTGGTACACTCACTGGCCTGTAATGCGCAAAATTTCAGCCGATTCTGTCGCAGTAATTTGGAGTAATTGGCTCACATCTTCGAAATGGCACCAAATAACAACGACAATATCGATACTGTAATCTAGAGCTGCGAACGCATTTATTAACGAAATCACGTCATTTTTACGCAAGTTAAGACAGATATTTGGAGTATTAATTGGAGCAAAGTTGAGTTCATTACCACAGCTCATTAGATGTTAGTTAACCTCCATCCGCATAGACCAACAACACCCAATTTTTCGCACTTTTATTGTATCGCACAGAAAAGAATACAATGGTCTAGAGATATTTTACACGATATCAAAGCACTATATGTCAGAACTATTTCTGGAACCTTGGGCACCGTACCTCGCCTATAGCGATCAGGGCGAGGCAAAGTTTGTGTACGTGTCACGTCGAGCTTTGGACCGACAACACCAACTTCTGATGGCTCCACAGGTCGCTACGCTGCATGGAATTTCTTCAAACTTAAAACTATTTTACACTAAACCTAATACTATTCTGTGACAAAAGATTACCTGTCTTTTTCAACATCGAACTTTCAGTGAAATTCGCAGCCCCTCCCCTTAAGTATACTTGAGGGATTTGCTAGGCCTCCAGTTTTGTAGGATTATAGGTGTAGGTTATTCTGTTATAGTTTTATATGCAGCTTTAATTTTTTATTAACTTTCAGCATACTGATAATTAGGCCATCTTTTCTGCACCTGTTTCTTGCTTTTGAAAAATCAGAAACATAAATTCTTTGAAAAGAAAGACAAAATTTCACCGACAAGTCATACTGGCCCCATATCAATCCACACCCATTAATTGTGGAATGCATCTCTTTATCGCGCAAACTCTTTGTGAGGGTCCAAACTGAGCAAACCGTAGAGATCTGCTGCGCTGAGGCGCAAAAAGAAACCGTCTAAGCAGCAGTTAAACGTGAATTGAACTACTGGAATTTCGCGTTTGGCAGTCAACTGCCTAGAGATTTAGAGTATTACCAGCTGCTTGTCAAACGGTTGTCAGTTTATCCAACCAGTGCCTACTAACATCTTTCTGAACCAACTTTTAGGCTATGACACAAAAAGCCGATTCAGTGGGGAATGTGTTCCGTGGAAGACGATATGGTTACCCTTGTTCGGTAAGGGCATTTTAATGGGAGTAGAGTAATGTAGAGTTAAAATTGGCTTTTTCAAATAGTTTGACTTTCCGTAACTTACGAATTTTACGAATTATTACTACGAATAACTACGAATAACGACTTATGAATCTAGTAAATATTTCAGTCCAAAATGTGAATACTCAGAATTACAAACCCACCTTAACTCTGCTACCGGTTTCGGCCCTCGGGGACCCTTCAGAAGGCAGTTCCTGTTGCTTCGACGCTTCGTCCTCTCCGATAACGTTAAGGGATCTTTAACTTTAACTTTAACTCATTTAATAGGTCTTAACTCGATTATACCCCACCACTCAAAATCCTTAAAGCGTGACCAAATGAGCTAAAATTTGGTGTGGGTATGTTTTCGACCACGCTGAGTTCAAATATCGCTAAATTTTTCGATTTCGCGAAATTTGATTTTTTCGCTTTCCAACCAAGTGAAACTGAAAACCTTTTTGTCTTCGATTTTGCTGAAAAGATGTACATAGGGGTTTTCGGGGTCGTAGAACACGAATATCAAATTCGTTTGTCGATTCTGCTTTTCGTTAGCTCAGTATAAGCTAAAGATTTAAGCTTAAGATACAAGCTTATACTGAGCTAACGAAAAGCTGAATCAAAAACGGATTTCAGATTCGTGTTCTACGACCCCGAAAACCCCTATATACATCACATCTTTTCAGCAAAATCGAAGACAAAAATTTTTCGGTTTCCCTTGGTCCCCCTTTAGAAATCGAAAATCGAGTTTCGCGAAATCGAAAAATTTTGTGATACTTGAACTCGGCGTAGTCGAAAACATACCCACACCAAGTTTTAGCTCATTTGGTCAAGTTTTATGGATTTTGAGTGGTGGGGGGAGTAAATCGAGATAAGACCCCCTTTAACCTTAGAAAAAGAAACATCAAAGCAATAGGAACTGCCTGATGAAGGGTCCCCGGGCTCGTAACCGGTCGCACAGTAAAGACGTGTCCGTAATATTGGGTGTTCGCGTTTTGGACTGAAATATTTATTTGATGTCTTTACATTCTTGTGGATCCGCGTACATGCAGCTGCTTTACATTTATCAATTTGAAAAGAATCAGATTAAATTTAACCAGTTTAATTCTGTTGAACTCTTCGGTGAAAAGGTCCTCATCCTTCGGAGATGCGTATGGTATGGACTATTAGGTTGGAAGTAAATAGAGTGAGCCAACAACCGCGACAAAATCAAATTTATTACCCTACTGCACCCTCTTGTTCAATTTTGGAACATGACTGATAAATTATTGCCGGGATCTCTGCTTTTCCTCGGCTAACATAGGGCCCCTGTGAGCCACTCCCCACGTTTCTGAAAAGGGCAAAATGTTTGTTAATCGCGAAATCTGTTGGAAAGCATTGATTTTAAATTTTACGGACTTGCTAGTTTTGGTGGAGACGCTTTTCCAATTTTGAAATTTTTAAACAATCTATGAAGTATTGAATATCCCCTGCAAATATAGGCAGTAATCTGTGATATATTGATTGATAGATTGGTCTAACTGATGTTTGGTTTAGACATGGTTTGATCCCATCATGTGCCAGCTCGGCGGATAAGGATGGAAATGAAATTGATGGAAGATATATATACCACTTTTGAAAATCTGTAACAATTTCAGCTACATATTACAATAAATTAATTGGTCTATTTAAAAATATGTATACCTATGACATATATAGATTATAAAATCAAAAATATGTGCATGTGTCGTGGTCTTTTTGCGAAATTGGTCTTTTCGCGAAAAGACCAGCAATTTCGGCCTTTTCGCGAAGTGCCCGATCACACAGAAAAATCAGTATAACTACGCTCATTTCTGCTACCTGCCCCGTCTTTTCGCGAAAAGACAAAGCGCGTTGGGCTTTTTGCGAAATAAGTCAAATCATAACATTATTTATGAAAGCTGATTCATTTATGATGCAAAATCAATGGGACCTGTTCTGTATAATAACAAACACTTAAATTCTTAATTTTTAATTTTCCTGGTTTTAGTGACTGTTTTCCTTTGAATTCTGTTATTTCTGACCGGCAGTCAGTTAATATTGTTGATTGTTGTTGCTTGATCCTGAAAAAATATAGATTTATAATTTAAAAAAAATCAAATGTGCTGTATTATTTCAATTAGTTTGTTAATTAATCAGCAACAGTGAAAATTTTTCCCAATAAATACGTAACCTTGAGTCGCAAATTTGCTATCTATAAGGTAAATCCTTTCTAAGAAAAATTGAAACAACTCCGGAAACAAATTCAGAAACAGGATTACTGTAATTTTAGGCGTATGTAGAAATCTGAGTTTTGCGTAAACATTCTTCAGGCGTAAGTAGAAATCCGAATTTTGCATAAACATTCGTAAACGTTAGGCGTAAGTAGGAATGTAAGTTTTGACAGAAAGAATTATGCGTAAGTAGGAATTGGGGTTTTGAGAACGATAATGCGTAAGTAGGATAGGCGTAAGAAGGAGAAAGCAAATAAGCACCGGCACCCTTCTTAGGTTGGCGTTCTCTCCGGAACTTATCTTTTGTGTACCGCAGGACAGTTTTTTTTCGTTCGTTAGCCAGCTAGCCCAAATGGAAACTAAATATGAAAACGTTTTACACGATTGAATCTAATTGGTGACTCTGCTTAGGAAGATGACAGTTCCACTTGTGGGCCAGCCGGCCGCTTTGAGCATTGCTATTCTCAAATTTTGACTCATGTTTAGCCGAAGAACACGTTGATTTGTGTCAATCAAAATTTTAAATTAGACATTCAAAATTTTTGCAAATAATTTTGGATGGCCCGTAGCCATATGCAAATCAGGTACAAATTTAAATCTTCATAAATATATTTAAAATTTTACAGGCCTAAACAAAAATTCTGATTCCAGCAAATCACGGTCTTTCCCTTTCAATCACAATAGTCCCCCCCGGTACTATCGAGATGTTGAAGCTTCGTTCATCTTCGAAAAATACTAAGGTTGTTCCGATTTTGAATGTGATAAAAAGATTGGTCATTTTTGCTGGGATTTTGCAATTGAATAAGCAATTTGGTAACCACTGATCCGTACCTGGGGAGGTCCCCTTTACCCGGGTGTGCGCTCTGGTCACTTTCAGGTTAGTGCTATTTAGGGACTTCATCCATTTAGTAAAAGAAGCTCAAAGTTAAACTACGGTAAGCGTAGCGCATATTTAAGAGTAGAATTAAATCGTAGATTCGTAGTATCTACGGTTTTTTTCACAAGTTTTTCTGTAACTTAACTTTTTGCTTTTCTTGAAAGCAGGCGCTTTTGAATGAAAGTAAAGCCGTAGCAGGAGAAAAAGAGTGTTGTAACGAAAAGGATAGCTTTTGCAAATTGCTTTCCAAGACAAAACTACGTTTGAGACCGTATCTACGGATACCGTAGACATACCTTTGGCTCAAGCTAAGCTACGGTTACAAAATGGATGAGGTTCCTTACCGGCCCAATATTTTGTGGGACGGCCGGTGTCACTTTTCGCCGGCTATCCAAAATACTAGTAAAAATATTTGACAGTTTTCAAGGCAGGTTTAAGGCGGTAACCCACAGAAACTGTCACCGGCCGGCCGTCTTGCCTGTATCTGGTTGGCCGGCCGGCGGATCTAGGCAAGGCCGGTGCACAACACTATTTCAGGCTGAACGAATAATCTAACGAATTCAATTCAGCTGGGTGCCGCCTTTTATCAGCAAAAAATCAATTCTTTGTTCAGTTCTTTACAGATTGCTAAGTGCATTTCAGGTTAAGCCAGATTTCACAATCTTTTTTCCTGATTCTGAAAAGCATTGTAATTCATGGCGAATATTTTATGGCTTGAAACTGAACAAGCATTGCCGTCAAAGAAATGCAGCACGATTTCTAATGCTGCAATTCAATTGTAAATTTCTGTCTCGCGTTGAAATTACCGTAAAAGCCTATCCTATTTCAGAGAAACGTGGAAAAGAAAATAAAACTTGGCGATTTCAACTTAAGCTTCAGCTACAGAACAGAATGTGGCCCATATGTTTCAGAAAATCGGGCAGCTATGCTCTACTCGTTTGCTTTCTGCTAGCCATTGCATTATCTGGCTCAGTGGTACGTTACCTGCATGGAAATCTTAAATCAATAAAAAAGAAAACAATTTAATCAATTAAAAATTAAAATCAATAAAATTTTAAAATCTTAAAACAGTGATGACAATGGCTGTGCATTTGCCCGCCGTAAAAGCTAGCCGTCCGCAGCGATTGCTACTGTTTCAGTTCGGTGTGCTTTCAAAATCTTTCAAAATCCTGAATTTCCCAAAATTGGCCAAAAAGTTTCATAGAGTATTGCTACCGTTTGCGAACAAACATTTATTTATTTCCTGCCTAGACATAGTTTGGAAATTTTGCAAATTCCACTTTCCATATTCGAATCAAAAAATTTATCCCAATGAACTTGATACTTCCAGTATAAGAAAGAAGAAGAAAGTCGTCCACCACCGATGACCAGAAAATTCGAACCTTCAGTGGGACTCGAAGCCATTGCATTTTGCTAACTAGGCAAACGCTCTGCCAACTGAGCTACGAAGGCACAGTAGCATCAAGCTCTAGTGGATGTTCCTGTACCAAACCCTGAATTTCCCCAAATTGGCCAAAATATTGACCAAAAAGTTTCATGTAGTGTTAAAATAGGTTTATTGTAGGTGTAGGTGTTTTAGCTTTAATAGGCTTTAATTTTTCATTAACTTTCAGCACACTGTAATTAGGCAATCTATTCTGCAGCTGCTTCTTGTTTTTGAAGAATCCTTTTATAGCTGTTAATAATTGAAGTTCAACTATGAGACATCAATCATAATAAATGTGTCCGGTTTTGAAATGGCCATTGCAGCATGAACACATGCGTTGTATAATTGCAAGAATCAGAAACATAAATTCTTTGAAAAGAAAGACAAAATTTCACAGACAAGTCATACTGGTCCCATATTAATCCACACGCGTTGTTGGTGGAATGTAAACTTTTATCGCGCAACTTGGTTGTGAGGGTGCAAAATGAGCAAACAGAAGAGATCTGTAAGAAAACGTGTAAGCAGCGGCTAAAGATGAATTGAATTGAGGAGCTACACACAACTTCTTAAATCGCCGCAATTAAAATTTCTAATTTTGCTTAAATTTCTCAACTTCTCGTTTGGTGTGCAGACAACTGCTACAGCTACTGTCATATTTGAGTGCAAAGAAAAAGAAAGTTTCAAGAAAGAAAGAAATAAAATAAAAGAAAAGAAAGAATGAAAGAAAGAAAAAGCCTATCTCTCAATGTTGTGTATAGTTGATACTTTGACTTTGACTTGGCTTCTTCTACTAAACTTACGCATATGTACAATGGCAGGGTCTTTTTCAGATTACCCCCCCCCCCACCACTCAAAGTTCTTAAAACTCGACCAAATGAGCTGAAATTTGGTGTGGGTATGTTTTCGACCACGCTGACTTCAAATATCGCAATATTTTTCGATTTCGCGAAATTTGATTTTTTTTCGATTTCTAAGGGGGGACCAAGGGTAACCGAAAAAATTTTTGTCTTCGATTTTACTGAAAAGTTGTATATAGTGGTTTTCTGGGTCGCAGAACGCGAATCTGAAGACCGTTTTTCGATTCAGCTTTTCGTTAGCTCAGCATTAGCTTACAACTTAAGCTTACAACTTTCGCTTATATCAAGCTAACGAAAAGCTGAATCAAAAAATGGACTTCAGATTCGTGTTCTGCGGCCCAGGAAACCCCTATATACAACTTTTCAACAGAATCGAAGACAATAAATTTTTCGGTTACCCTTGGCCCCCCCTTAGAAATCGAAAAAAATCGAAAAAATCGAATTTCGCGAAATCGAAAAATTTTGCGATATTTGAACTCAGCGTGGTCGAAAACATACCCACACCAAATTTCAGCTCATTTGGTCGAGTTTTAAGAACTTTGAGTGGTGGGGGGGGTAATCTGGAAAAGACCCCAATGGCAAGTCTTGTGTTTTACACTGACCTTTATAACAAGACTTGACCTTGCCTCTTTCTTTCTTTCTTTCTTTAAAAAGATAGAAAGAAGGAAAAGAAACTAATTCTTTCCACCTACATTTGACATTGGCTGTAAGAGATTTTCTATTGTCAGTTGTTTTCAATCGGTTGTCAGTTTATCCAAAGACCACTAACACCTATCTGAACCAACGTTTAGGCAATGAGACAAGAAGCCGATTCTTTTGGGAATGTGCCACGTGGAAGACGAATTAGCCGTGGTTATGGTTATCCAGGTTCTAATCCTTGTTGGGTAAGCCAGCTCAGACGGACTTCTTATGGCATTATTTACATGGGAGTAGAGTAGAGCAGAGTTAAAATTAGCTCTTTCAAGTAATTTGACTCTCTTCTCTATTAACTATTTCTTGAAAATAATCTGGTTTAATCTAGACTATGTTTACCTTCGTAGAAGGTCCGTCCTCTCGTTCAATGAAGCAGTGTCCGTTCGGAACGTCTAAAGTCAAAACGTCTAACCTTCATAACGTCTACCGACGAAACGTCTAACGACAAAATGTCTACTGGCAAAACGTCTAATTTTTCTAAAATTGTGTCACACGTTCAAAACGTCTAATTTTAAAGTAAGCAAATCAGGTTTAATATTATTTTAAAGTAAATGTATTTAAAAATCACATTCATTTTAACTCTACGTCTAGTTTATTCTTTAATTTTAAATTGTGTTTAGTTTTTAAATATTTCTGAAAAGTCAGGGTGTGCAATTGACTTGAAACATTTATAAAATTTACAATTTACAATTTACATTGCACTTTCAATTCAGTATATAATTAGTGGATAGTCAATGACTAGTCGAATACTGAAGCTAATAAGAAGTATATTTGGGACAATAACTTCAAAACTCCAGAACTTCAAATTCAAGATTTGGCAAGACCTGCCACCCATGCCCAAAGCGGCCTTAGGAAAACTGACCCATACAAAATAAGTAAAAATAATCACCAAAAGTTGGGAAGGTTTAGACGTTTTGAAGGTGTGACACAATTTTCGAAAAATTAGACATTTCGACAGTAACGAAATGAAACGAAACGAAACGAACGTTTACTCAGAAATGGCAATTACGTACATACAATAAACTGTAAAATCACAATACTGAAACAGATTAGTAGTTAATATAAAGAGAAAAGAATACATCTACCAAAACAAGAGCCGTAATGAAGAGTAGGACGGGAGAGGACCATGTGATCATCTGACCCCCCGCCCCCTTAGTAGACTGTAGTAGACTGTAGTAGACGTTTCGTCGTTATGACCGTCAGACGTTTTGACTTTAGACGTTTTGATAGGGAAGCAATGAAACGCATGGTAGGCACTATATAGAGTTGAAAGTGGAGCGAGTGAGCCACATCGCTGAAGTTCAACCGCGACTAACCCAAATTTATTGACCTACTACACCCTCTTGTTTAATTTTGGAACTTGACTGAAGAATTATTGCCCGGATTTCTGCTTTTCCTTGGCGATCAAAAGGGGCGAAATCTTGTGGACCAGTTCACACGTTTATGGGAGGGCAAAATGTTTGTTACTGGCAAAATCTGTTGGAAAGGATGGGTTTTGTATATTACTGACTTTCTATTTTAGGGGTAGACGCTTTTTCAATTCTGAAAATTTTCAGGGGAAAACATTCTATGATTGCCCCGTGTTAATGTATAGTCTGTAATCTGTGAGATATTGATTGATACATTAGTTTAACTGATGTTTGGTTTAGTCATTGTTTGATCCCCTCATGTGTCAACTCGGCGGATAAGAATGGACATGAAAATAATGGAAGAGACCAATTTAGAAAATTAACCATTTCAGCTATTACAATAAATTATAATTGTTCTAATTAAAACATAAACATATGACATAGCATTTCATAGAGACAGAGCATTCCTGTAAAATGAACGTCTGAGCAAAATATGCGGCCGGATCATCTGAACTCTTATATAGTCACAATTAAATTTAGAGTGTTCAGAAGGTTTGATTTAAATAAATAAGTCGAGCAAGGAGTACATAGGCACAGTACACCGACAGTACGAAATCGGAAACATTTGTGTGGGGATTGAAAAGCGCAGCATGGATACTACTATCCAGTTTCCGACGACGGAAATCGCCCTCCACAACATCGACTATTGAAACAGTCTGGTTTATAAAAGATGGGCACAACTTTCCTTGATAGACAGGTGGACGTAGACACCAGGCAGGCGGATAACTGTGGACGCCGACAAGAAAAACGTTGTCCACTTACAGCTCAGGGGATTCCAGGGGGCAGTTTCATAAAACGTTTTATTCACTTGACTCGACTACTTGCAGAGTCTAGTAGTCGAGTCAAGCTGCAAATTGGTTTCATAAAACTTTTTCAGTCACGCTAGAATTACGAGTCTAGTAGATAACTGAGTGCTAGTAGACAGAGTTGCTGCTTGCTAGTACCAGTTTCATAAAGCTTCTGCTGTTGCTGACTGCCCCGTTACTAGCAACTGTCTAGTTCTCTCATAAATTTTCACTAGAGAACTTTCAGAAAAACTGAAATGCAAGGCACAAGTTAACTGTTTCCTAAAACTGCAAGTGCTACTTGCGTAATTGCACTAAAACCGCAGGTTGCAAGTACGCAAGTTGCAAGTTGTTGGACAACACTTGCTGTCAGAATTAGTGTTGTGCGTTGGCCGGTGCGGCCATTGGCCGGCCAAGCCATTGGTTGTTGACGTTGTTGCATTGCCAAGCAATGACAGGAACGGGGCTAGGCGACGTGCGTGCATCCTGAAACCTCTAGTCTGCACGCGTACCGGCTGAGAATACCTGTAGCCCGCGACATATAGTCACGAAAGATATAGTCAGGAAGTGTGTGATTAAAAATTTGAAAAGTCCAGAAATTTTGGTATACTGATATTTTGTCACCAAAGTTGTGGACAGTTTTGTTAGCTCAATTAATCCTACCCACCAGGACCATCTTGGCGCCGCAGACCCTTAATTTTTTGGAAAGAAAATAAACTCGACTATTTTCTCTTTAAGATTTATTTGTACGATGTTATTCCTTATCGTTGCTATAAATATTAAACATTCCTTCACAGAAAATCACTACATGTTGCTTAAGCGAACGCAGCATCGCGATTGGTTCACTTTGGTTCCCGAACATAACACAGAAAACCTTTAACAGTGCAGATTTTAAACAGATTTCGTTGCATCAGTGTTCATTCAGGTTTCGCCTAGCGGGACCTGCTTTGCTACGTCAATATAAGTTCGCCTGATTCTCTGGTAAATTTACCTTCATGTGATTAACATATACTACACTTTAAAAAATGGCAGGCTGTTACACACACTGTTAGTGTACAACTCAGTTTGTGACTATAGTGTATTCCCAACTGAAGTGAGGTTGATGCTATTCGCCAGCATATAGGGAGAAACATTTACCCATCACATAGGATTGGAGTCAAGTGCTTTCTTGATCTCTCTTATCACAAATGGTAGTAAATAAGTAGAGCCATAAAAAAGTAGCCCTATTCAGGTGTACACGTGAAAAGTTCAAGATTTCCTTCTCTTGCAAACTTAAAGATCGTTTCTTCGAAGTTGTGAATCTGTCAGCTCCAGCTTTTGAAGCCAAGTATCCATGTTGCAACATGTAAACGAATCAGAATTCTTGTCTAGTTAATGTCAGCCCATGATATTCCCTGGGGAAAGTGGGAATGAAGCTTAATACATGATCATTGTGCTCCACTAACTTATATTAGACAAAACGTCTAATTTTAGTTTTGTAATATTTTAACGGAATTTAGTCTTTAATTTAAGTGATATTATGAATAATTCAACATCCTCACCAGGAACTGCTTCGCTACAGTCAGTACTTTTCAATTCAATTTATGTCATAGAAGGCATAATTAAAATTGCTGGCAACGCAGCCATTCTGACTGTAATTTGGCATTGCAGATCACTTCGTCAAAAGGAATACTGTTTACCAGCAGCCCTAGCCCTGGCAGATTTCATCATGGGAGTTGGCCAGTTTTATGTTGGTGCATACCGGCTATATCTGGTTTTCACACCATGCAACACAAAACTTTCAACTAAGTGGGAATGCATGAAGAAAGTGCACAACTTTTGCATTGCTTTCGCTGGTATTGCCTGTCCGTCGATGCTATGTATTATATTTGTCGACAGATTGATAGCATGTACCAGCATAACCCTGTATTTTAAACTGACTGCAAAAAGGGTTATCTTGATTGCATTGGTCCCTCTTATCATTACCGCCCTGTTTACGAGTATTTCCTACTGGAGTAGTTACCATGCTCCACAGGTCGAAGCCTACCCCCAGTCCTGCTTGGTTCTTTGGGCACTTACATCGAGGCTGGGTGAAATTTGGAACTTTTATCAGTTTACTGTTGAAGCTGCCAGTGTTACCATATATCTGTTAGCTATGTTCTTTTTGCAGAGACCAAGAAAAAACGTGCTGTCATCTGCTTTGCAACAAAGCAAGGAACGACAAAGGAAAGTTACCAAAACCTTGTTTCTTGTAATTATCTTCACCGTGGTACGGCAAGCTGTCCCCAATGCCATCATATCTGTGGCCGCTGGAAGAATCTAGCTTGGCACATACTCTGTCTTAGCTCCAGTTTGCTGGATTTTGGTTAACGCAAATTCTGCGAACAATGTTATTATTTACTTTGCCAAGAATAGCAATATTCGACAAGGTTTTCTGGAGTTGTTCAGTTCACCAGTGTCAAATGCTATTAGTCTGCAAATCAAACGTCAAGAAAACAATCAAAAACTTGTGTTGAACACGTCCGAACATTGGATCGGTGATTTATCCATTAAAGTTGCGAAAAATTAAAATTAAATTAAATTGTGATCGTATTTCCTGTTGGATTCCAATTAATATCCAAGCTTCGAATTAGAGCAATTTATGTTGGCTCACAGACACTTTTTATTGGTGATTGGTGTATTGGTAAATGGTGATGTTGGAAGGTTAATTGCTGCAGGATGTCAAGTCAGCCAGTCATGTTTAGCCAAGCCCTGGTGGTTTTTGCGGTCGGCCGGGACTTTACCGGCAAGCCTGTCGCCGGAGTTACCGGAATATTATTACTATTATTATTATTATTATTATTATTATTATTACTTAGAGCTAAGATTGTTGTTTGACACCTTTTCCTATTGTTCAGTTAAACTTGAACCACTGTGACTGTAGACTGACCTTGACACGGTTTTGATTAAGTTTGGGCATATAATATAAAATGTAATAAAAATATAATGATATAATGATTGGGCTTGTGTGGCAGGGCCCAAATTTAATTTACATTTGCAATTTTTTGTATCCAGGACAGAAGGTTATGTTTCTGTATTGGTACTGCTTTACAAAAGCATGTTGCAGTTGTGCTGGTTCCGGAATAAATAACATTTGTTCATAGTAGCTATACAATAACCGTTGTTTCAGTAACAAATTTTGCTTTAGTCACTTACTCTAATGCGAACAGAGAAACAAAGCAAATTTTTGATTACTTATTCAGCAAATGTCAGCATAAGATATTATGATCACTCCATAATATGGACAAGCTTTGATGTCATGAATATTGAGCGAAACTGTGTCAAGCGGTACTCTATTTAATAGTCCTGTAAAATAGTGTGCTCATGGGTCGATGAAAAGTATCCTTAAGCTTTCTTTTTGTATGGGCTGACAGATTGGGACTGCTTGGATTTTGTGGATTGTTAATAGTTAGTGCAAGAAACTAAGGTTAAAAGCAAAATAGAATAAGTACAGAGCAGAAACAAAATAGGATATGTACAGAGCCGAAATAAAGAATTTTTGTGAGGTTCAGACACTTTTCTGCGAAAAATAAATGTGGCAAACTCCTCCTTTTTTGGTAATAGACTGATATTCTGTCCACAGATTTTAATAATCGAGATAAAAATGATACATAGATTTTCATCACAGATGACAACTGAACCATACATGGGCAATGAAGCTATCTAGCCTGACCACTGAGCGGGGTTCAAAGTTTTAATTTTACTATATGTGAGTCGACAACATTTCTTGCAAAGCTCCGTTCTTCTATGTAAGATATGATTTTTATCGGAAAGCGTTGCAAACTTTCACACAGTCCTCCCAAAGAGGAAAAATGTTTTTGGTTTTACTTGTATAATAAGAGCATTTTATGAATTAAGTTATATTTTATCCACAGTGTTATTAATTTTAGCTACAATTGTAACAATTTGTACAATGCTTCAGCTAAGTTTGCGTTTTTCAAGCAAAATTCAAATGACATCGTTGTACGTTGTACGAAGTAACAATTTTGCTGCCCTTTTGTTCGTGCCGCTTTAATGGGCAGTGACAAAGGTTTCGTGTGCACTTCGCTGACCGGAAAAAACTTTTGCCGCGTTAGATAAAATTGTGATGAGCATTGGTGTGCGAGGGAGGGTAAAGCTTTACCTGCGCGGGACGAAAAATGCTGCGTGGGTAAAATTTTGTTGCGCACTGAGCCGGGATAAAGCTTTCCCAGCCTGCACATGCGCAGGAGCAGTGCAGCAGTTCGCATGCGTGAACTGTACCATTTGCAGACGCTACAAACAAAGGGTCAGCAGAAGCGTGTTTTGAAATTTTTATTTCGCTAACAATGTACAGAAATGTTTGATCTTGAGACTTCAAGTGGATTTTATTCCGTCATCGTTCAGTCAGATTTCGCCCGGTGAGGTCTGCTTGCTGCTTACTGCAACGTCGCCTGCTTCACTATTACGTTCACCATTGTAAGATCAACATTTGCTGCCCTTAACGCAGCGCTGGCTTTTAGATACACTTGTAGTGCCCAGATCAGCCTCTGAATACGGTTAACTCGCGTCATCTGAGTAAATATCAGTTAGCTGCATGCGCTGATTATAGCGAGCCAGGCCGCATCGAACAACAGTCGGAAGGCGCTATGTAAATGAATCAGCAACGGGAGTCTTCCAAATTTGGTAAGAGGAAGCAGGATTGATATGCTTCAAAAACTAACATATATTTCACCATACATGTGCAAATATAGGAAAGAAACAAACAAGTTATCCCTTAAAAGGGGAATAATACCGGAAACAAAAAATTGACCACAAAGCCAGTAAATCACATTGACATATAAAATTACACATAAAACTACACAGGTCTCGCTTTAACAATTAGTCGCAAGGATTGCCAACCAGTTCATTCATACCGTTTAATATTGGTGTTTAGTTAAAAACACAGCATTTGACGAGTGTAAATTTTTTATTGTAGCATAATGTAATAGCTAATCCTAGGTAATCTGGAAGGAAGCTCATCCGTTTAAATCGAATCAAACCAATGGCAGTCGATACAGAATGCTATTGTCCTAGTCCTATTTCCCATGGATGAGATTATTTTCAACAAGTACGTTCGAGAAAGATTTGTTAGGAAACTTGGAGCACTTGTTTCGTAATTATTTTCAAACCCTTTTCAATTTTCAAAGTGGTTATTACACGCTGGATATTTTGCAAACTCAGTGACAAGAATTTAGCTGTTTATATCCTGGGAATTTAGCGAAAAGTACATATGCTATAATATATGTCCAAAAGATTTCTGAAAGATAAGATTTCCAAAGTAGCTTTGTTAGAGGAAAACAACGATCGAACTTTGAGACAGAACCCTTTAGACGGCGCGTGAAGCATCAAACATTTATTATAGGACTTGAAGATATAGGATCTACTACTTTCCTGACCCTCTCTGATACTGACTGTCTTGAATCATTGGCCCAAGATTTGTAATAACTATGTAAACAACAAGTAAATATGCACAACATACACACTTTGTTGCATGAGCTAAAACATACAACCTCTTAAGGCTTCCGTTTTCTGGTAACCTTGAAGGTTACATCTTTTCAAGTTTCAGCGTTCGGCTTACAAACTAGGAACTTTACTGCCACGCAACATCGACCTTTTTATTCAGGTCTTCCTTGCGTGAGCGTGAGATTCAGGACAAAAATGAGCAATATCCTAAGCGAAAATGGTGAAATCGTGACTAAAAGCCACGTTCCGCTACCGTTTAATGATTAAAACGTTTAATTCACATTAGTATTTCAGTAAGATTTAGTCTTAGACTGAAGAAATATTATGAATAATACAACATCGTCACCAGGGACCATTCCGCTACAGGCTCTGATATTCTACTCACTTTATGTTATGGAAGGTGTGATTCAAATTACAGGAAATGTGGCCATTTTGTCGGTAATTTGGCACTGTAGATCCCTTCGTCAAAAGGAGTACTGTTTACCAGCTGCCCTAGCCCTAGCTGATTTCATCATGGGAATTGGTCAGTTTTATTCAGGTGCATACAGGCTATATTTGGTCTTCACTCCATCCAATCCAGAACTGGCAACTAAGTGGGAATGCATGAAGAAAGTACACAACTTTTGCTTCGTTTTTGCTGGCTTTGCCTGTTCATCAGTACTGTGTGTTATATCTTTCGACAGACTAATAGCGTGTGCCAGCATCACCTTATATTCCAAACTAACGGCAAAGAGAGTTATCCTGATTACTTCGTTTCCTTTTTTCCTAGCTGCCGTGTTTACATGTGTTGCCTACTGGAGCAGCTACTATGCTGTACAGGCTGCAGCATATCCCCAGTCATGTTTAATCCTCTGGGCACTTACATGGTGGATGGCTGAAATTTGGAACTGGTATCAGTTTGTTGTGGAAGCTATCAGTGTTATCATTTATCTGATAGCAATGTTCTTTCTGCACAGACCAGGAAACAGCGTGCTGTCCTCGGCTTTGCAACAAACCAGGGAACGACAAAGGAAAGTAACCAAAACCTTGTTTCTGGTGATAATGTTCACCGTTGTTTTGCAAGTAATTCCGTCTATTATCATGGCTGTTGCTGCAGGCAGAATCTCGCTCAATGCATACACAATTTTGGCTCCAATATGTTGGATTCTGGTTAATGCAAACTCAGCTAACAATGTATTCATTTACTTTGCCAAGAACAAAAACATACGGCAAGGTTTTTTGGAAATGTTCAGTTCACCCATGTCAACAAAAGCGACAAGCTGGTCAAATCAGCGTACTTAATAATTCGATTTTAGTGCGTGGACAGTCTCTTAACAGATAGAGGTAGAAACCTGAGTAGCCCTACTCACCTTTGTGTAGTTTGCCGTCCGGACTTTGGGTTCGTCTGGAAGTGGAGGTAGCAGAGGATCTGAATTGGATTCGTTGAAGTATTATTTCTATGAACTGACTGAGTAGTGAAAGTTGGTGTTTAAGTGTAATTCGATTAGTTGATCAGACACACAAATAACCGGCAAGCTTGAAACATCATCAACGAGCAATAGCCATGTGGCAGACATGTTTTGTGCATTGACCAATACCAATACATTTTGTGCATTTTAATAGAAGTTTTGTTAAATCTTATTTAATTTTGTTGTACTTGTCTTACCCAACAAGAAGCTAAGTTGCGTAGCTTTCATTGCAAAATTAGTTAGAACTTGTTTCTTCTGTTATTTAATCTTTATTGTCTCGAACAACGGGTACCAATTTAATCTTTTACCAAGTAACCTGAGCTCTCTCTCTCTATTCAGCTTGAAAGGAAATGGTTTCCTGTTCAAACCATACGAGCCACAATTAGAACTGCATATAAGTTTTCACCAACTTCAAAAACCAATAATCTGTCTTGTAAACATCAATGAACTGCTCAATGTACTTATGATCAAGGGTGAATGTTTGCATAGAACATACCCGCATTTTCGCATCTATTTAATATGTATGTGTAATTTTAAATTCCACAGCGAATGTGCATATGGTTTTCAGGAAACATAGAAAATGGTATGCATGTTATCAGGTGATCTAAAAAATTCCAACCACGAAATATATTTCTTCCGAATAATTTCATACTTTCAAGTACATTATAGTTTATGGTATCTGCCAGAATTTTTCAAGTTCCAAAAGAAATGTTTTCACGGACTCAAGTTTATTTAAAAAGTTTCCACAATTCTCGAAAGTTGATATTTGCCGAGATAAAATGCTCTGAAAGTTGGTGCAGTTTCGAAACAAATGCCAACCTACCGGAATCGTTCTGTGCTCACTGTAAAGTTTAATAACCTGCTGCGCGTTCATGATCCATAAATTAACTCAAGCTAATTCGGCAAATGTTTGCACATTATAATAACAACCAATCTTGAATGAAAACACCTTAGTAGCTATACAGTTTATAGATCTCACCCTGCATTCGGTTTGGTTGCTCACTCCTGCCAGAAAAAAGCTTAAATAATACATACAATTTATTGGCCATACGCTCATTAGGCTTTTCATTTTTATGCCGTAACATTTAGCAGTCGCATGCCTTTTGACTGCCTGTTTTCTGGCCTTTAAAGCTAAACCAGCTCCTTTCACATTATTAATTCATCTTCTTGGGAAGCAGAAAAATCAAAAGCCTTAATGGAACCGCAAAATTTAATTATTAATCGCTAACGCACTTTAGTGTTATCTATATTGTCTCCAGTCACGATTCTTTTAGGTCTGTATGATTTTATGTGCTTCTTTCAAGTAACTCACTTTAAGCGAATGACTATCATCGTAACAGCTTCCTTCTTTCTCTCTGCGCTAAAATACAATCTAGTAGCTAAGTTTTCTCCCAACTGGAATGTCATTAATGGAGTTGGAAATTTCCATGCACACATTTAATATTATCTGACCAGTGATTTGAAATGACAAATTCTTCATAGTTATAAAATATCTGTCCCTTAGTGATCTTATCTTATACAGATAGGCTCCGAAGGATAACACTGAATATCAATTACTAGTGTTTCAAGGTTGAACTTAAAGTTTTGAACTAAGTTCACGACAGAGTTGTTTACATTAGATTTGTGGCAACTTGCATGTAATTGCATGAACTCGCTTGCAATGTAACTGTCTGAATTATCGGTTCAAACTAATAGTAGTATCCACGCATTGGCAATGCCTGCACAACTCCTGCACATGTGCAGGCTAGAGAAAATTTACCCCCGCGCAGAGCGCAGCAAAAATTTTACCCCAGCGCAACAAAGTGCACTAGAAATTGTCCCGTGCAACTAACTTTCTAACTCGCGCTGCAAACTTTAACCCCGCGCAGGAAAGCGCCTCAAGATTTTATATACGATATAAAATATAATGTATATATATATATTTTATATACTTTTATATATATTATTATCATAATATATATATATTATTTCATATATTTTAGATTTTATATGTAATATATATATAATATATTTTATATATATACCCCTTTTCATCTTTTACGGCCCTTTTGCGACCCCCTTTTAATTATTCCATTTTACATTGGTCGCTCCATTCTACTTTAGGATACTCCCCGGCATAAATCTTAAAAGAAACTCCAAAAAAACCTTACTGAAACGAGATCTGTAAGTTGTCAAATCTGGTATACTGTCAAGCAAAATACTCCTAAAGCTATATCGCACATTGATTTCATGCTGCCATCGCTCCCTTTACAATTTATTTTTCTAGATATTGGATTTGTACAAAAAAAATTGATTATTTTGTTTTTGCTGGTCTTTACTATGTTCTTTTCTTAATGTTTCCCAACTGGATCTGTTTTTAATACTGAATTTTACCAAACAGGTAAAGGTGAACAACTGTCGCCCGCTAGCATTTTTTTTAAATTGCAACTGTACGCCGGAGCCAAACATTTGAGTGTTTCCACTAAGGATTTCTTAGCACCTTCAGTATTGTATCAGACCCTCATGGCTTTCAAACTGTTAAAATTACTTTTCATAGCTTCGATTTATGAAAACTAATTACAGCTTGGTTAATAATGCCAATTAAACTTTAAAAACGGAATGAATTATAACTGCCCTCATAGAATTCCCTTGCTATTTAAGTAAAACCAGAGAATTAAAATTTTTGCATTTTTGCGAGATTCGTCCAAATCTTGGGGGATTGCGTAAATGTTAGCAAATCTTTCCCACAAAGGGGCTTGAAAGCTGCGTGACAAGACAAAGCTTTGTAAAAACCACCGTAGACACGTATTGTGAAAAATTAAAAAGTTGACCTTCCGCGCAGTGAGCTCGAAGGCTGTGCAGACTAGAGTCAAGTTCATTGCCCATGTAGTAGTAACCTCAATCAAATCGGATACCATTAACTGATAGCAGTGAAGTTGCTGCAGGTAATTTATACCTTAAAGTGCTGGTATCGCTTTGTGTAAATTTTCCTTACAGGCTCCAATTCATAAGGAAAATAGATGACAATTTCAAAATATATTATTTTGGTTCTCTTTAACATGCTGGGACCAGTCTCGTATTCTTAGACCAAAGATCAGAAAGTTTTGGGTTTTGGCCTTAGCCTCCCAGTAAGTAGACGAGACACCGGACTGGTTGCTATGGCTGGAAAGAGAACATGTAAGTGAGCACTTTTGCTTTGCAACCTTTGAGCTATCTCCAGTACTTGAGTCAGTATAAACCAAAAACAACTTTTGGGGTCAAAAATGGTCATTTTCGAGGAAATCAGCTTTTTAAAATAACTACCAGATCTACAGACAATTTTGGCTTACTTATACTCAATCAATACACCTAAATAAAACTCTTTTATAAATGCCTACTAGCTGGGATTCGTTGCTTAAACTATTGGCGATTTAGCGATTGCTCTAAACCATTTAGGCAAAACTGCGATCAGTTTGTTTTGAACATCGATTTCTAAAAAACTACCCAATGGATTCGCGTGATTTTTGGCTGGATGTAAATTCGCGCTATTGCGGAGGGACAATTTTCTTGGTTCCAGCTGAAACATTTCCAGTTGCGAAAAAACTGAATACAAAGTTGCGAAATTTCGTGTGACAGCACATTTCTGGAGTATTAAGACGTGTTGAGCCAAATTCAAAAAATGTCCCTCGGCCCACATGTCCTTTCTACCATGGCACAGGCAGAACTTTTGGATGATTCTACAGTTTTGGGAAATCTATGTTTAAAATTTTTTGGTTTATATTCAGCCTGTCAGATGTCAGCATGTCAGGAATCTTTTGCAATTTTTTGCTAAGTTTGCTAGTGTCGTAAGCTCATGTGCATGTACAGATTATAAGTTGTTATTATATATATATATATATATATATATATATATATATATATATATATATATATATATATATATATATATATATATATATATATATATATATATATATATTATAACGATGTATAAAGCTCTTTCCAACTCCCAAAATTGCAAAAGTTATAGCGTATCAAAAAATCACCTCAAACGCACTGCACAAAAGGATACCAGCACCTTAAATCGAGACAGAAAGCAAGTCAATTCTCCTTTGGACCACAGCTGACCATATATGCCACAACATTGAGAAGAAATCGAACACAGCAACAGGTTTAGGCGCTTTGGCCAAAGCCTAAAGTAATATTTTTTATATTTCTCTGGAGTAGGTACGTCATTCGCTGCAACAAATTAAATCTAATTGCCTAAAATTTACAGGTGACGTTGTCACAATTTGTTCTACCATGAACAACAGTAGCGCTACCCCAGCTGGCAACGCGGTTTCTCCAATCACAATTTTATTTTACGTCATATATGCCATAGAAGGATCAGTGCAGGTTCTTGGAAATGTAATAATTTTGCTAACAGTATGGCAGTCTAAGAAACTACATAGAAAGGAATACTGCTTACCATCAGCATTGGCAATATCCGATTTTATCATGGGAGCGGGACAGTTATATGCTGGGGTTTACAGGCTTTTCCTAATATATTTTAATGTGAATAATTCAACATCAAGCTGGGATTGCATCAGAATGTTGCATACCTTTTGCTTTTTATTCGGTGGGTTCTGCTGCCCGCTTTTGCTGCTGCTAATTTCAGTTGACCGCCTGATTGCCTGTGCCAGCATTAGGGCCTACTCACAAATCACAGCCAGACGGTTATTTGCATTGAGCTTTATGCCATTCGCTGTTGCCTCATCGTTAACCAGTGCTGCCTATATAACCACATATCTGCTGCCCGCTGACAAATTGTACCATCCAAGCTGTCTAATGGCATGGAGTGTTACTTGGTGGATGGACCGCTTAGGAAGCTATTACCAATTCTCAATCGGCTTCCTAAGTGTACTAGTCTACATAGTTGCCATGTGCGTTCTGCGTTGTAGAAATGAAGTATCATTAACGAACGTCATGAACAAAAGCAGGAAGAGACAGCTTAAGGTGACAAAAACCTTAATGATTGTAATCTGCTGCACCTTTGTCTTGCACTGCATCCCGTTATTCATTTTAGCCATAACGTCAGGAAGGCTTTCCAGGAACATCTACGGTGTCGTTGCATCGGTTGCTTGGATTATGATCAATGGCAATTCCGCCAATAATATTTTCATTTATTTTGTGAAGAACAAACAAATACGAAAAACCGTTTTACGAGTCCTCTGTAAACGCAAGTGCGCTCAGACCACTTTATCTAGCACAACTGCTTACTATAGCAAAAACTAAGTAATTATAAGCTTGTTTTGCGTGGATTTTAGTTAGTTGGTATTGATAAACTGTAAAATTTCGCAGCGAAAGGCATAGTACTATAATAAAGACTGCAAACAAATAGCTCTCTATTTATTCTTACATTGATCAACCAGAAACGTTTAACTCTAACGCTCCCTTAACTTTAAATGTTCGTCACTCAACTCCTTTTCCAAGCGCTGAATCTTTGGACTTATTGTTAAGTATTTCGGAAAGTAAAGAATGGTATCTAGCCAAACACGTTGAGGCTGAACATCGATAGCCTACTGCTTTCACACTTAACCGACTAAACATAAAGGACCGTGTGAGGTCCAGATTTTAAAAACTTGATCTGGAACATTTCTGATCTCTGCCCGCGCCGTTTTCATTATCAATTAAGTTTTGGAATATTGTCAGTAATAGGTGACTTTAAAAAAATCTGCTAAAAAATTTCTCTGAAGATGCTGACGTTCGGTATTGCTTTTACTATTGTCATTTTTAGTACTAGACATTAAACAAATCTTAAGACGTAGGTTTCAGTGTTCATTTTTCTGTAAAAATATTGTAAAGATTATGTATTGTTCTGCTGCACACACCAATCCTTAAGGCATTCTGTCTGCTTGCCTCAATGCTTCAAATACCACTAGCGAAAGTGTAGGATCACAGCCCGGACGGTCGACTAATCCGCTAGTTGAAATCGGAGCCCGTCGCAGACTTTCCACAAACGGTGCATTGTTTTTATTTCGGTCGACCTATCACAGCTTGGCCAGTTTTCTTGTTCCTCGGAACTGAGTATCAGACCATAACAAGACTGGATCTTGACTTTAATGTTTTGGCTTATGTTTATAAAGTCAACTTGTGAGCTTGAAAGACATTCGTTATAGCTTTCAAACATTTCTAATCTATAGGCATGGGCCTATTTCTTTAAAGATTAAAACGGTTGGATGAAAGGGATTAAAACTCAACCGTATTAAAATGTTAACGGTTGTTTTTAAAGCAGGACTGAAAGGACTTAAATTAGCTCGTTTAATCCGACCATTTTTAATCCTCGGATTAAACGAGCAAGTTTTAATCCGTTTAATCAGCCACTAAGGAATTCAGCGTTTCATCACGATGCAAAATTTTAATTCACCAATTTTTAATCCGTTCAATCCGTGTAGCAGCAGGTGGATTAAATACTAGCTTAAGGTGCTGGTATAGCTTTGTGTAAATTCGACCCTACAAGCTTCAATTCTTCATGAAAGTGGATGAAACTTTCCAAATACATTATTTTCGGGCTCTTTAACATTCTGGGACCAATCCCGGATTTTTAGGTGTAAAGATAAGAAAGTTTTGGTTTTTGCCCTTATTCTCTCAGTACATGGCAGCTACACCGGATTGGTTGCTATGGCTGGAAAGAGGGCACCAAAATGAATATTTTTGCTTTTACAACTTTTGAGCTACCTCTAGTGGTTAAGGCAGTATAATCCAAAAACGATTTTTGGGGTAAAAAAATGGCCATTTTTGAAGAAATGAGTTTTTTCAAAATTACTGCCAAATCTTACAGACAATTTCGGCTTATTTATACTCAATCGATACACCGTCCAATTGCACATTTTATGAATGCCTATTAGCCGGACTTTATTGCTTTCAGCTAGAGATTTGGCCAAAAAACCATTTTGGCAATACTGCGATTATTTTGTTTTGAACATCGATTTCTCAAAACCTACTCGACGGATTCTAAAGTCTAAAAGTCTAAATCAAAGTCTAAATTCGCACTTCTGCGGAGGGACGTTTTTCTTGGTTTGGGCTAAAACATATTGAGTAGCAAGAAAACTCAATGCGAAGTTGTGAAATTTCGTGTTACTGCGCATTTGACCGATTTTCTCGACCGTTAAGGCCTGCTGAGCCAAATTCGAAAAACGTCCCTCGGCCCATATGTCCTTCATATCGTGGCACAAAAAGAACTTTTGGCCGATTCTTCAGTTTTGAGAAATCGATGTTCAAAAACTTTTGGTCTATATTCATCATGTTCGATGTCAGCTTGTCAGAAAATTTCTGCTATTTTTTGCTTATTTTGCCAGTTCTGTAAGCTCGTGTGAATGTACAGATAATAAGCTTTAAAACTGTATAAAAAGCTGTTTACAACTCCCAAAATTGCGAAAGTTATAGAGTTTCAAAAAACACCACAAAAGCACTACACAAAAGGATACCACCACCTTAAGAACACACATTTCATTTATTTCCTGCATAAATATAATTTGGGTATTTTGCAAATTCGACTTTCCATAATAGAATCTAGAACCACTGAGTTTTGAGAGCTTTAGTAAAGCATCCTACCAACTGAGCTACGCACACGTTCCATGACTACGCTGATATTAACCTTTCTACGGGTCTATTCCTTTAAGGACTAAACAGATTACCGGCCGTTTGCACCAGATGTGATTAGCTATTTGCTAAGCATCTGCTAATCCAAAGACCAAAATATGAGCTCTTGAGCATTTGCTTAGCAACAACTAGTTTGCACCACTTCTGATTAGCAATTGATTAACAGATCATCAGTTTAGCAGTTTTTTTAGCAAATGGTTAGCATTACCAAGAATTGGCCAATGAAAATGCTGGATTTTTGTATTTTAACCAATCAGCTACTGGAATTTTATGTCATTTTCATGTGATTGCAAGAACTGTCGCAGCTGCTAATGGACTTACTTAACTTTTTCTCAGGAAATGCACCAGCAGTTTTTAAATTTGATTAACGAAATCAATTTTTAAAGTGAATCGGTTGAATTATACATGTCTCTATCTGGGGTAAGTTCTGTTTTTGCGTTAACTCTAGTATATAAAATTAAACCTGTGGGATATTTCCAAATTCCAGACTCCTAAAAATGCGTTCATCTAAACTAAATTAAATTTAACTTTAGCGTTGAAAATTGTTTAGCGAACTTTTTATTTGCTATTTATTTATTTATTTATTCTTGCTATTAGGAGCAACGTGGGCAACCTCAAAGTATTTAGCAAACATTTTCGCCATTACTGTTTGACTGGGGATAGTAGCAAATTCCTGAAAAATAG
>JASAND010015620.1:0-13905 GCA_030248195.1 Trissonchulus latispiculum
CGGTCGGTACCGACTTGGGGAACATCCTTGAGTTTCATGTAGCCTTTCCGACTTTGTCCATCGGTGTTTTCCTGTGTGCCCAGCTCATTCCCGGTATCCGTTTTGCCGTCCGACGTGTCAATATTGCTGGGCTGGTTCTACTTTGCCGCCGGGAGGGTCAAGTCGGAAACCGACTTCCTGGAGGTCCGTAGTAGGCTCTACCTGGCCTCTCAAAACTTTGTCTATAGGGGTTTTCTGGTGTGCCCAGCTCATTCCCGGTATTCTTTTTGCCGTCCGACGTACTATTTTTGCTGGGCTGGTTCTACTTTGCCGTTTGAAGGGTCAGTCGGGTGGGAGGGTCAAATGGTCGAAAATGAAGTTTTTCAAAAGTGGTCAAATTTGGTGTCAAATGAAAGCCCTAAGTGAGCTGAGCAACTTTTGTCGTAGAACTGCATACTCAAAGTGGCTGTAGAGTGTTGTGGTGGGGTGGGGTGGGGACTTAGGCGATTTTGGGTCAAAAATAAAATTTTTCAAAAAGTTGTCAAATTTGGTATCAAATGAAAGCCCTAAGTGAGCTGAGGAGCGGGAACGGCCCGCGCGCCGGGACGGCGCCACGGACGCAGCGTTACGCGCGGGAGAGAACTAAACTAATACGGCTTATGTAAACTTATGTAAGGATTCGAAGACAAGATACCAATGGAGCATGTAAAAGAACTGAAGACAAGATAACAAAAATGCTCCTTCGTCTCATAGCCCGGAGGCAGGTTGTATTAAAGGATAGACCATCACTGAAAATACATGGGGGGGAGTGGGGTTGTAAAAGAATGAGGCCGCAACGACACATAGGCTCATATTGGCGTACCTAACCTCAATCTGTACCGGAGTTTTTACCTTTCTACTTATCTGTACAGTACACATTATATATATAGGGGTGGGAATATAAATGTGTGAAAAGTGGCTGGAGACAGTGTAAAATAAGCTGCGCAGAGGCTGCGCAAAATCCTGCGCAGATCCTGCGCAGATTTCATGCGCAAATTGTAGAGCACATCGAGTTTAGTATGTGTGCGAAGTTTCAGCCCCGTATCACTTTCCGTTAAAAAGTTGCACCCCGGACCGGTTATGGCGGCGATGTTTTTTTTCCGGTTTCTCCTATTTAATGGTCGTATATATTGTCCTGACTTTCCGCCTCTTTGGCGTAATCTGCAGCGGAGGCCGGACCTAAAGGGGTATAGGGTCTGGTAGTACCCCATGCGCCATTTAAGAATCGCTACTTTTTTGCGCCGCAGGTGCGCCACAGCGCCGCAGCGGCGGCGCAAAGTCGGCTCAGAGCGAAAAATGACCATTTTTGTGGTCGCTGCGCAGCTCGAACGTTAAGAGCTGGAGCCGATTTCTTTTTATATTCAGAAACTACATATATTGAACTAACTAAATAGCTAAGTCTCGTTTCTCTATCGCTTCCCATGCGACCACAGTGGCCGGTCAAAAATGGTGAAAATTCGAAAAATGAAAAATCGAAATTTCTCGCTGTGTATTCAACTTAGAAAGCTCAATTCTTTCATACAAAGGTTGTCTGGCACGGTGAATTGATTCCAGCTTTGTCTATAGGGGTTTTTGGGGGGGGCCTTTTTGCCGTCGGACCCACCCATATTGCTGGGCTGTTTCCACTTTGCCGTCGGGAGGGTCAAGTCGGAAACCGCTTCCTGGAGGTCCATAGTAGGCTTTACCTGGCCTCTCAAAACTTTGTCTATAGGGGTTTTCTGGTGCGCCCAGCTCATTTCCGGTGTCCGTTTTGCCGTCCGACCCACCCATTTTGCTGGGCTGGTTCCACTTTGCTGTCGGGAGGGTCAAGTCGGTACCGACTTACAAGAACACCATATAGGACTGTGCATGGCCTCTCAAAACTTTGTCCATAGAGGTTTTCTGGTGCGCCCAGCTCATTCCCGGAGTCCGTTTTGCCGTTCGACCCACCCATTTTGCTGGAATGGCTCCACTTTGCCGTTTGAAGGGTAAATCGGGTAGGGGGTCAAGTGGTCAAAAATAAAATTTTTCAAAAGTGGTCAAATTTGGTACCAAATGAAAGCCCTAAGTGAGCTGAACAACTTTTGTCATAGAATTGCATGCTCAAAGTGGCTGTAGAGTGCTGTGGTAGGGTGGGGGTGGGCACTAGCGTAGCCAGAAAAAAATTTCGGGGGGGGGAATGCAAAATTTGTTCGGGGGGTGGGGTCTGGGGGGGCGGAGCCCCCCAGAAGCTGAGAAATTTTTCCATTTCGTGGAATTTTTACAGAGCATTCGTTGAAATTACAATAATAGTTAAGGATCTGTGCTTGTTCATGTACCCAAATGATGTAGAAGGTGGTTAAAGTAGACCAAATAGGGTAATTGGTACTCATATTTTATTGCGAAACACATATGGAAAATTTTTTGAAAAATAGGTGTTTTACACCATGGCAGGAAAAAATTCCTGGGGGGCAACACAATTTCGGGGGGGGGGAATTCCCCCCATTCCCCCCCTCCCTGGCTACGCGCCTGGGGGTGGGGACTTAGGCGATTTTGGGTCAAAAATTAAAATTTTCAAAAGTGGTCAAATTTGGTACCAAGTGAAAGCCCGCACCGAACTGAGCAACTTTTGTCATAGAAGTGCGTACCTAAAGTGGTTGTAGAGGCCTGTGGTGGGGTGGGGTGGGGACTTAGGCGATTTTGGGTCAAAAATTAAAATTTTCAAAAGTGGTCAAATTTCGAGTCAAATGAAGGCCCGCATCGAACTGAACAACTTTCGCCATAGAACCACCCACCCAAACTTGCTATGCCGGATTTATATACTTGCTTTCTCAACCGGAATTTAAACGACAGACATAGGCCCAACACACATATTATCCCCTTTTGTGCGGAGCAGTTTTGTTACTTTTGTAAATACATCCTGCAAAGTTACCTAATGGTCTCACCAGTGCCTATCACATGCACATGTCATGTGTTATTTATAATCCTGCTTGGTTCGTTTGCGTAAATATAATATTTATAAAAATATATATATATTATTTAATAGGATTTAGGAAATAAGTCTGTTTCGAGTATATAGCCGTTTTACTTAATGTTTAAAGTTTAATTGGCACTGCATTTGATTTTCTGAACAACCACGTATACAGCTTTTTTCAAGTTGGTTAAATTGCATAAAGTTGAAATACAGTTGATCATAAGTGCATGTAATGATCATAATTGTAATTTGTCGTCAAAGTATCATTATCATCACAACGCCAATATGAGTCTCGTTATAGGGCAGGCTCATATGGTTCGCGGTTGCAGCTTGTCTTCATTCTTTTACAACCCCACTCCACTCATATGTATTTTACAGGGTGGATCTTGTCTTCTGCTATCTGGCTTATTTTTAGGCCAAAATTTATGGGGGGGGGCGATATGGGGGGGGGGCTCAAAGTTGCCCCCCCCCCATCGATGGGGGGGGGCTCACCAGAAGTGGGGGGGCATATTTTTGGAAAAAATTTTGCAATTTTTTACGTTTTTTTGTGTAAAAATTGCCAAAAATCGCTAAAAAATGACTAATTTTAGGTGTTTTTTACGCTAAAAAAGCGAAAATTTCGTTAAAATTCCGGCGAAGCCGGAAAAATTTTTGAAAATTTAGGGTAAAAATGGTGAAATCTGGCAATTTTTTGGCTTATGGGGGGGGGAGGTAAAAATTTATGGGGGGGGGCTTTTATGGGGGGGGGGAACCTCGAATGGGGGGGGGGGAGTTTGCCGAGTGGGGGGGGCCCCCCCCCCCCCCCAGTAAAAATAAGCCAGGCTATTATACAACCTGCCTCCTGGGGACTCATATGTATTTTACATGCGACGAAGGAGCATTTTTGTTATCTTGTATAAATGATTACCGTCAAATGTTATTTGTGCTTGCTTTACAGTTACATATAATAATTACCACACTAACCAATCTTTGATATGATATGATACTCTAATGTTGTCAGCCTACGATGTATTCCCGGCTGAAGTGTGGTCGATTATCCTTCGATTGCCCACACTTGACTACAGTGACGTCGTTAGACTAAGTTCGGTTTGCCAGGATTTGTCCGTACTGGCTGATCAACCCATTGTATGGTCAACTAAATTTGCGGAAAAGCAAGTGAACTTTTAGTCTAACCGTTTACAATTGCGTCGCATATATACGTATATGTATATATACGTTCATGCGTATAGTCAAGCGGGAAAAAAACCCACTTTTCAGATTTTTGGCCAGAACTTTTTACTGGTTTGAGATATTAAAATACTGACTATACAGGCTGCTAGGCCTAGTCGTAAGCTTTCTTATGAGCTATAGAACACCTCTCTAGGGTGTGCCGTTAGTGAGAAAAAATGTCCCAAACTGGCGGGAAAAAACCCAATGCGGGAAAAAAATCCCATATGCGGGAAAAAACCCACCCCGAAAATTTTTTGGCAAGTTGCCAGGAGCATTTCTAACCGTTCCATATGAAAGAGCGGGTTGTTTTTAGTACAACTGCATCAAAATATATTAGTTTTTGTTGAAAAATTGAGGTCATAGTGACTTTTGAAAATTTGGTATGTTTCACACATAAACGTAGGCAAATTTTGGAAATTTTTTAAAATTGTTTATTTTCGTCAGTTTAAGCATCCTATCGTGTAGAAAACGTGTTTTTCCTGTATTTAGAGCCAAACTAGGCCCATTTTAGGCAAAAATAAGCGTTTTTGGCCAAATTTGAAATTTTGGCTTGAAATGGCACCATGTCCGATTTTGACCCCCTGGACCTCCCATAACAGATCGAACCCAGGTAAAACCTATACCAATTTAATCTATAGGCTCTATTAAACAAATGTATGTCTTCGTTTGACCTTTCCTGCTAATGCTTACAAAAATTTTCAGTTTTGAAAAGTGGGTTTTTTCCCGCATGTGGGTTTTTTCCCCCGCCAACTCTAGGTCACCCCCAGGTCGCACCGGAGGGGTTACAGCAGTGTGGCATATATCATCATGATGCGCAACAGATGCCCTACACATACATATAATCCGCTTTGGTCTAAGTCTTTCCAGTAGTTCAGGGTGGCCATGCAAAGTTAGCCAAATTTCGGTATATACTTGGACGGACCAAAATTTTCGAAAATTTCAAAGTCCCAAAAAATTTGCTAGGAAGCAGTGGGAGCGACAATAATACACCCTCCAGGGTTATTTTGGATGCTCTTCAAGATAGGCTATTAAAATCCTAGATAGCTCATACCGGTAAGCCCACACTGGGGGTGGGTTTTTTCCCCGCATTGGCGAGTGGGTTTTTTCCCGCCTGACTATATATATGCATGTATATACGGTACATTTCACGAAAAGAATGACCGTTGCTGGCGAAAATGACAAATAGGCGAAATTTCACGAAAAATGGCGATTTTTGCAAATTTAGCTACATTTGTGGACTTTGTGGAGCTTGAGCATATTTTGCAACTAAATTTAAGCAAGCTCATAAACCAACTCGTTCGCGAAAATTGATTCTGAAAATTGAAAAAATTTAAAGATTGCCTATGCCTAAAAGTTCAAAAATGTTGGCGAAAAATTCTGCGAAAGTTTATTTCGCGAACGAGTTGGTTAGTGAGCTTAGTTGCAAAATAGGTTCAAGCGTAAGGTCCACAAGTGTAGCTAAATTTGCTAAAATTGCCATTGTTTCTTGAAATTGCGCCAATGTGTCACTTTCGCAACGGTCATTCTTTCCGCGAAATGTATGTTTATACCGTACTTACGTAATTGTATGTATGTTATATATGTTAATTGTATGTATTGTATTGTATCTTACTTACGCAACTGTCAAAACTTGGCAAAAACTGCCCTGAATGCAGATGTCGAATTTTTGAAGCATAATTGCACGGCGGGTGTTAGAACGGTAAAAGAACTTTTTGGAAAGTTTCATCAAATTTCATCTTGATTTGAGCCACTTACGCAACTGTCAAAACTTGGCAAAAACTGCCCTGAATGCAGATGTCGAATTTTTGAAACATAATTGCACGGCGGGTGTTAGAACATAGGTAAAAGAACTTTTTGGAAAGTTTCATCAAATTTCATATTGTTTTGAGCCGTCAACCAACGATTACGTGCCAAAAAAATCACCACATTAAGTCAAAATAATTTGTATGTTTCTTTATTGCGCTTATACTTGAATTTATATTCTAGATGGCCTCTGTTGTGTCACTACTTCCAGCCGGAGCTATCTTCAGTTCAGGCGACGTGGAAAGACCTGTATAAGGCTCGTTATAGCATAAAATCCTTGGTGTGGAAATGTTTACGTCGGCTTTCATCCAATTTGTGTCACCAAAGTTCTGATTATGTTGTCAGCAACAAGTCTTTCAATTCCTTTGAAAACGATTTGATCCAGTTTCGTGCAAAATTTTCCAATATAACTCAGCTGGTGGTTAATGCTTTTGCCCTGGATGAACTGCGAAGCGTAATTGCTTCTTCTAGTGAGTAAGTACGTATACTGGCAATAACTGTGCCCAAAAAAAGATTTTAGGATACGTGGCAGCTGTTGTTTGTTTTTGTATAAGTGAAGAAATTAATCCTTTATTCAGTAAAAAAATTCCTAACTAAATGGCAATGGCCCCCCTCATGTGATTCCATCTTTTAAGGATGTAAAATGTATTCATTTAGGTGCTGCTTAGTGTGTTTTAGTTCCGATAATCTGACCGCTGCTTACTACGGTCGACTTGCTGCGCGACACTTTGCCAAACGTGTTTTTCAAGAAAAATTGGTGCCGCCTTTCAGTCTTGAACACGGTAAACTGTTGCAATTTGCGCATTTCGGTTGAAATTGATTTTAGTCTTTATAGTGCATACTGCATATATACACATATATATATATATATATATATATATATATATATATATATATATATATTTATATATATATATATATATATATATGAGTAGTGGTATGTTCTGCACAGCCTAGCAGTTTATGGGGAGGGGGAGGAGCGACACTATTTCTCGGAGGCGTGGCATGCCTTCCCGAAGTGTGTTATGGGGTAGGTAGTATGGAGCTCGAAGAGGGGGCGTCAGGAGAAGGAAACTGGGGTTTTTTTACCGGGGGGGGGGGGGGGGGCCCCCCCCCACTTTTTGGGTTCCCCCCCACTCGACCTCTCCCCCCCCACTTTTTTGGGCTTCCCCCCCCACTCACCCTAAGGTGCCCAGAAATTGCCAAATTTTTAGGATTTTTGGTCAAAATTTTCAAAAATTTTCCGGCTTCGCCGGCATTTTTTGGTCGAAAATCGTCTATTTTGGTGCCAAAACGTAATTTTTGTGCACTTTTATGCTTGGTTATAGCTGTATATGTAGAAAACAGGCTTTTTATACTGTATTTTTGGCATTTTTGGCTCATTTTATTCCCCCCCACTTTTGGACCTCCCCCCCACTAGTGGGGGGGGGGGCGGCCCCCCCCACTCTTCCCCCCCCCACTTATTTTTGCCTAAAAAAACCCCAGGGAAATAGTGTTTTATAATTCAAAGAAGGACGATTTAGATGTCTCTAACTCGCCAAATGAAAGAACGAACGAAACTACAGCACCCCTCCAACCCGAAAAATTCGGGTTGGAGGTTTTGCTGTTGCATACAGCTAAATTAACATTTTCTTGATATTTTATCCAGATGGTCATTGGCCCTGCGTTTGCTTTGTTTCTATAGGTGCTTGGATTTTAGCCGAATGGTGTCAACCTTACGACTACTTAGAGTATGCAACTTTCACCACGTTTTTGGCTAATATCGTTGACCAAGTTAACGTGACTCTACGCGGCAGTAATCCAAACTTGCTCATCTGTCAAAGTGGCGTTTGTCGGGTTGCAGGTATGTTTAGTTGCCTTAACCATTGGGAGGCGGACATAGCGTTATTTCAAACCATTTTTGCTGATATTTTATTGGTTCAAAACTGCAAATCAGTTTTCCTATTTTCTTCTAAAACTGAATAGTATTGAACTGGATAGAAGTTTAACCTCTGTTCAGAAAGTAATATCCAATTCGATATATATACGTATATAATATTATTACAATCTAACAAGGTAAAATTAAGACGAACTCTGCCTTGCTTTAATACTTATTTGTTTCTTATCATGGCCTCATTATTTTCTTTTTAATAATTTGTGTATTTATTATAATTATTATTATTTTAATAGTTATTTAATTAAGTAATAGTAATTTTAGAAGATGACCAGTCATCCAGCTGTTGGTCTCCAGAGGACTGTGAACAGATCCTGTCCGCCCTAAATCATGTCTTTGTCAACGAGTGGGGCTTTCAGGGCAATGTGGACGACTACTACAGTGCGGACAATTCCTACCTGAACCGGGTCATTGTACAGCGTGCTGGCATTCCCATTACCCTCTGTGTTGTCTATCGTGCTGTGGCTGAACGGCTGGGCGTTGCCTGTGAACCGGTCAATTTTCCTGGTCACTTCCTGTTGCGGTTTTTGCATCATCCTAGGTAATAATGTAATAAGTTTGCAGTAAAGTAGTGTTATGCAATAATAGTCTGTGCCGCCTAAGTTGACGTCTGATTTGTTATATACGCATGTATGTTCGTTGATTGAGTTGTTATTGAGTTCGACGTCATTTGCTAATGCAATTAGCTAGCACAAGTCAAATGCGTATATAAAACCTAGATTAGTTGTTGTGACCTACAGAATATTACTAGTTGTTTCATGTCGCGGTGCTGTCTTATTTTAGCCTCTCTTCGGCCGAGCGCTACACCTACATTGATGTGTTCAATAAGTGTCGCTTTATGTCGGAAGACGAGGCCTGGAAAACGCTGAATTCGCCCTGGATTCGATCTAGTGAGGATCCACCGCTCACTGCAGCGTCGGCTCCCCAGGTGGGCTGAAAAATACTATTATCTGACTGTATTTGACTGCTGTAAGCACAGAGGCTTTTTATCAGTTTTCATTATTTGAGTAAATGCTGTTTAACAGAATAGAATCGAAAAGATTTTATTCAAATGCAACCGCTGTTTTAGTCTTCTTTCGTCTAGGACTCTCTGACTGTTCAAAATTTAAAGTTCTCAAGCTAAACGGGGCATATAAAATCGTTCGAATCCAAATGATATATTTAAGTTTCCAGTTCTGTTCACCAACCTAATTTCAGTTTTTTTGTGTCATGAAAAAATTGTTTTGTTGTTTTAGGTTCTTCAGCGGATGGTGGGAAATCTGTGTCGTTTGAGGGAAAGATCCAATTTCAGCGTCCAGTCGATGGAAGGGGACTTGTACGAACTGTATCTCGTTTTGTATCCGGAGGATAGCAGTGTTCGAATGCTACTGGCCCGATACTATGCACATTTTAACATAAATTACGACAAGGTAATAGCATCGTGTTGTAGCTACAGAGCAGGGTATTTTGCATGGGGGATTCTAACCGGTCCTCTCCCCTGAATATACGTATATACTTCCCCTTTCGTAGTCGTATTGACTAAGTCGCGCACGTTTTCAAAAATACTTTGCGCTGCCCGATTTCCTCGAATATCTAGGCCCCTAACGGTGGATGACCTTGTTTGATTTCAAAAAATGTCAAGACTTTAAACTTTCCTGGTTTCACCAATTTTTGCTCTTTAACTACATCTAAAGTTTATCCTAATGACTTAAAATAGAAGTGCTTTTAAGTAGATGCTATGAGCGAAGCAACGTTCTTGTCAGTTTACCTTCTTGGATTAGACATCGAGATTCGATGATACGATTTCAGCTATATACAACGTTTTACCTTTTGTTGTGCCCTTTACCCGTGTTACCCAAATTGCCTACCTTCCGGAGTTCCTACCTTGAAAGAAATTAAATGCTGTCTGTTTTCTCGAGCCGAATACAAGCATGTTCCTGCGTAAGAATTGATGAAGGGCGAGAGCGGGACTGTCCCTCTCTCTTTTTTTTCGGAAACATTCTCGGAGTTGGTTTTAGAAGTTATTAGAAGTATAGAAGTTATTTTTTCGGAATTATTCTCGGAAATATTTTCGGGAGAAACTTTACCGTTTTTACCCAGTATAGACCTGGTAGTGAGTCTTGATACCAGACAGAGCTAAACCATCTTTAAGAGGGCGCTTGCATTACCGGGAACGGTTCTCCTGAATGTGTATTTTCCAACGAATCTATTTCAAGCTTTCAGCAGTGGTAGCTGGTGTTAAATGTTTAGTTTTAGTTAGTTTGTTCACCAACCAATGAACAAAGATTAGTACAAAAGACAGAAAAAGTAAAGTTAAGAGCAAATACAAGGTCAAATCTAAAGGCGATAACATAGAGATAGACGTCCAAAGCAGATGCAGAAAAGGCTGGCAGGAACAGGGTGGGCCGTTTATCCGACTACTAATCCCCGTCCCCTTAAAATGCTTGCGATATATAGAAGTTGAATAATCCAGTGCTTGGCTTGCGACTTACACAAGAGGGACAATCTGAAATTTTTAAAACGGTGTCACTCATTAACGGCTAAATGAAATTAGCTCAAATTTTGCACAAATGCGTCAGCAAACCTAACGTAGGGGCAATTTCTCAGTTTTTCGATTTCTGCAGTTTTGTGTATTTCATGAATATTCGAAAACTTTGAAATTCAATATCTCACAGAATATATGATTTAAACAAGAACTAAAAAAATTGCCCCTGCGTACCCTTCCAATAAACTTGCATGCAAAGTTTGGTCGCAGCATTTATGAGAAAGTCAGAATAAAAAATTTCGCACTAATCACTTCAGTTTTGCGCAAATATATATTATGCTTTTAATAAGTCCCACAGTGTATTTCATAAAACAATGAACAAGTCCAACACAAAAGTAAATGAAGAGTCATGAAAAGTCCTGTAGAATTAATTTCCCAACGATTGGTTTTTACATTACCATTCGCGACTGGAATGGTAAACGTAACTTTGTCATATGTACGGTACATTTCACGGAAAGAATGACCGTTGGCGAAATTGAGAAATTGGCGAAATTTCAAGAAAAAGGGCAATTTTACCCAATATATCTGCATTTGTGGACCTAAGCTTGAGCAGACCTTGCAACTAAGCTCATTAACCAACTCGTTCGCTAAATAAACTCTCGCAGAATTTTTCGCCAACATTTTTGCACTTTTAGGCAATTTTGGAATTTTTTCAATTTTCAAAGGCAATTTTCGCAATTAGATACGTTAGATTAGATTACGGCAATTGGATACGTAGACTATGAAACCTTTTGTGAAATGTGTAAATGGTTGGTAGATAATGCATATTTTTGTGTAGGTGGTAAAGTGTTTCGACAAAAAGTAGGTATCCCGATGGGTTACTAGTTGTGGACCTTTCTTGGCAAATCTTGTATTGTTTTATTACGAATTCAAATTTATTAAACTTCTGACTAATCGAAACGATTATAAAACGCTTGAACTACTTAAATATGTTTTTCGATATATTGACGATATAACGGTTATAAATGACGGCGGAATTTTTATAGAACTTTGGAAACTCATTTACCCATCGGATCTAGAACTGAACTTAGTAAATGAACATTTTTCACTAGCAGACGTTCTAGATATAAAAATTAACATAGGTAATGGAAAATTTATAACTTCGGTTTTTGATAAAAGAAGATTTTTCTCGTTTAATGCTGTTAGTTTGCCAGAAATAGAAAGCAATATTTCCAAATTCTGCTGTTACAGCGTTTTTGCTAATGAAATTATTAGAATCTCAAATTTGTGTAGTAATTCTGACGACTTTTTAAAAATTTCAACAGAATTGTATCACAAGCTTATACAGAAGAAATATAAAGTTCGTAGTTTGAAACGCTACTTTTTGAAGTCGTGTAAACACAAGAATTTTAATAATCTTTTAGACATTTCACCATTAAATTCTTGGATACGTATTTCTAAATAGACGTTTTGTTTACGTTGTATGTTGTTACAATTCTTGTATCATGTTTATATATATGTCAACTAATTTTCACTAATTTGAGGCGACCGGCGGCGAAACTAATTTTAGCATATTAGGTAGTGCGCGTCAGCGCACTACCTAGAATAGGGAAAAAAAGGCGTATTGCGCCTCTTGGAAAATAGTTTTCCCTGTTGCCGGCGGAGGAGTTGAGGTAGAGCCTTCATATTGTACCAGTAGAAACCCCTTCACGAGGGGTACATGCTGTGCAAATTTGAGCAAAATCGGCCGAGCCGTTTTTGAGATATGACAGATTCAATTTTTCAATACACGACTTTCTCTCCATTTTTCCCCCCCACCCTAGGGGTCGGAGGTCTTAGATTTCCTATACCATATGGGGTTTTTTTTGAACAACTTTTTCCCCATTTTTGGGGAAATGAGTATGGAGTAGGTAGGGCCTCCCCATAGGTCTGTGTACATAGCAGGATTTCGATTTTTTCGAAGATAGTTTTTTTCCAAAATGGTCAATCCTTCTGTTCGGGTCTTCTTGAACTGGGGCAGGCCGACGGGTCTGAGGTTGTTTGTGGAGCATTGCCCCATGACCCTTATCCGGATAGGCTATATGAATTTTGGATCTGGCCCCTGTAATTTTCTGGCCGGGGGTCACTAGTTAACGTGTAAAAGGGGGGGTCTGGGCCTACGGAGTATGCAGCCCTATACATAAGAGCTGTTGGGCTGAGGTTTCGTATTCGAATAGGAACCCCTATATGGTGAATCTAAAGGGCCCATTAGTTTCGCTGTAGGACCTATCCATGTGGCTGGGGGGCACCCTGATGGTGGTGGGCCCTACCGTGACGCAACTCCAACTTTAACCTCTTCTACACAGATATCTACAGTGAGCAGGTCTCTCTTATTTGGGGTTTGGGGTGGGGTGCGGGGGCACTACAGCATAGACTATAGTAGGCTTCGCCCGGACCCCTGTGGCGCCCTGGCCAGGGGTCCGGACCGTGGACCATGCCCAAAATGGCCAAAAATCGATTTTTCCAAAAGTGGCCAAGTTTGGTATCAAATGAAAGCCCTTGGTGAGGCGAACATTTTTTGTCATTGGAGGACCCCTCCAAAGTGGCCCCAGTGGCCTGTGGCGCCCTGACCAGGGTCCGGACCGGTCCGAAATGGCCAAAAATCGATTTTTCCAAAAGTGGCCAAGTTTGGTATCAAATGAAAGCCCTTGGTGAGGCGAACATTTTTTGTCATTGGAGGACCCCTCCAAAGTGGCCCCAGTGGCCTGTGGCGCCCTGACCAGGGTCCGGACCGGTCCAAAATGGCCAAAAACCGATTTTTCCAAAAGTGGCCATGTTTGGTATCAAATGAAAGCCCTTGGTGAGGCGAACATTTTTTGTCATTGGAAGACCCCTCCAAAGTGGTCCCAGCGGCCTGTGGCGCCCTGGCCATGGTCCGGACCGGTCCAAAATGGTCAAAAATCGATTTTTCCAAAAGTGGCCATGTTTGGTATCAAATGAAAGCCCTTGGTGAGGCGAACATTTTTTGTCATTGGAGGACCCCTCCAAAGTTGCCCAAGCGGTCTGTGGCGCCCTGACCAGGGTCCGGACTGGTCAAAAAAATCGATTTTTTAAAAAATTTCCAACTTTGGTATCAAATGAAAGCCCTTGGTGAGGCGAACATTTTTTGTCATTGGAGGACCCTTCCAAAGTGGACCCAGTGGCCTGTGGCGCCCTGACCAGAGTCCGGACTGGTCAAAAATCGATATTTTAAAAAATGTCCAAGTTTTGTATCAAATGAAAGCCCTTGGTGAGGCCAACATTTTTTGTCATTGGAGGACCCATCCAAAGTGGGCCCAGCGGCCTGTGGCGCCCTGACCAGGGTCCGGGCTGGTCAAAAATCGATTTTTTTAAAAATTTCCAACTTTGGTATCAAATGAAAGCCCTTGGTGAGGCGAACATTTTTTGTCATTGGAGGACCCTTCCAAAGTGGACGCAGCGGCCTGTGGCCTTTTCCAAATTATCCGTACCCCACGCAGCGCGACGACCCCCCCCCTCCCGGTGGGAGTTCGCCCCCCCCGTCATCCT
>JASAND010015621.1:0-30994 GCA_030248195.1 Trissonchulus latispiculum
AATTAGCAAAATTAGTGACAGAAGCATTTGAGCATAGGTGAATTAGGGGGGAACCCTTCCCTCCAGATGGAGGGGTCGCCAACCCACCCTAAAAAATTTTTGCTACCCCTCCCCCCAAATCATAGGTGTGGCTGGCGAAAAGTGGGGGTGGGGGTTCAGAAAAAAGTAGGGAGGGGGGTTTAGCGAAAAAAAGGGGGGGGGGTCGCGAAAAGTCCATTTGGGGGGAGGGGTAAGAAAAATTTTCGAGGAGGGGGCGGCGAAAAATCGGTTTTTCGTTAAAAAATTGAAAAATTTTCTTTAATTTATGGCTATTTTTAACTAGTTTTAGCTTAATGAAGCGAATTCTAGACCATCATTTAGTTTGCACCGCCCATGTAGCGCGACAAAATAAGAGCTATTCATGAATTATGCACGAATTATGCACAGCTTATTTTTGCAGGAATTAATTTTTGCACAGCACGAGTTCGGTTAAAAATCGAGATTTTCAGTTTGAGGTTTGGGCGGTGTCAGCTAAATGCCAGCACCGCCCAAAATTTCCTGTAAACTCTGTTTGATGAAGCAAAAAGTATTTATGAATTAGGCACACTCAATATACTGCTTGCATGAATTTTGCAGACGTCCAAATCGCTTTATACCGAATACTATTATTTCACTATAGTATTGGCAATTTTGCGATATTTTTGGAGACATTGTATGTATGTTTGACTTAGCTAGGCACGAGCTTTGATTGAGCCCAAGATGAGAGGAAGTATACATCTGCGGGGACATACGCATAGGTGTAAGGTGGGACCGGAGAGGGAGAGAGGGGTAGCCCCCCAGCCATTTTTTCAATCCTCCCCCAAGAACTTTTTTGGGGGCACGACCCCACACCTGGGGGGGGGGGAGGGAAATGTTCAAAATTTGGATATTTTTAGAGTAAACTTTGTAAATATTTGTTAAATATTTAAATATCTGGACTTTATGACTCAAAATTGACCTTACTTTAGACTTGGAAACATGTTGGCAATCAGATTTGTGAGTTTAAAACCACTGTATGATGTTAAAATTACTTTGGTTAGATGTTTTTATCATTAAAAACGGCTGAAAATGCGATTTTTGGCATAAAATAGAAAATGTGGGGAGGGAGTGGGGTTGGGGGCCGGGGGGGGGTCTAAAAAAGGGCGCGCCCCTAACATTTTTGAGGAGGGCCTCTCCCTCCATACCCAAATTCCCTTTACACCTATGCCAAGAGGGTCAAATTAAGCTAAGCTTCACTGATTCTTGCGGTGTGAGAGAAGGGTTGGGTGGGGGTTCCTCCTCCAGGTCCACAGGGCCCCCACCAGTGGCGGCGCCAGGGGGGGGGCCGGGGGCCCCGGGCCCCCCTTTGCGATTTGGGCCCCTCCCTTTGGGGTGTCGCCCCCCCCTTGAAAATTTTTTCAGCTGTTTACATAGGTGTACCACCTGTTTGGGTTGGAGGGGGGGGGGGGGGGGGGGGGGGGGGGGGGGGGGGTTGGGGGGGGGGAGTAGAAGGTCCAAATTTGGCTCGGGGGACCCCACCAAAATCCGAAATTTGGGGGAGGGGGACCCCCCTAAACTGTACCCAAGTTTTTTAGCTAAAAATGCTCCTTTTTCGATGTACAGTACATTAAACATACTCAAAAGCTTCTGTCAATAGTTTTCGTATGCGAAAATAGGGCTTGAAAATTGACAAATTTGTGCTAATATATGCCTAAATTAGCCCAGATCGTGGTTTATAATTGCGTATGCTACCTTTAATTGCTATAAATAACAATCTTTAGCTCTTTATATGTGATTTATAGCCGTATTTTCGAATTTTTTTTAAAATTTTCAGAAATTGCAAAAAAATTTTTCAAAAATTTTGCGTTTTTTCCTGGTTTGGACCCAATTTTAGGGAGGGAGGGGGGTTTGAGCTCGGCTTGGGGGGGAGTAGTTGAGGTCGGGGAGAGGGGGAGGGGGGTCTGGCCTCTCCGTGGGGAGGGGGGGTCTCACAGGGGGCAAACTGTAGCCTGGTACACCTATGGTTGTTTATATGCATAATTTGAGTGTTTTGAAGAACTTTTTTCAAAAAATCGGCAAATTTTTGCTAAAAATTGAAAAAGTTTTCCTAAAAATCGAAACATTTTTGCTAAAATTTGAGAATTTTTGGGAAATTAAGGTAAAATTTGCCAAAATGTGGCAAAATTTTTGGATTTCCCAAAAAAGTCGCCGGATATTTCGCCCTTCAAAAAATCCTGGCGCCGCTACTGGCCGCCACCCCAAGACTGTTGTGGGAACCCCCCAGCCATAGTTACATCAGGGGAGGGGTATCCCCCCAAAATTTTCCACCAAGTTTACCCACCCAGATTCTTTGACTATCCCTCCCCCCACTTTTGGCTATCCCCCCCCGAACCCCTACCCAGCACTTTTTGGGGCCAAAAGGTTAGCTAAATTTTGCTAAAAAATGGTCATTTTTTGAAAAACGTTTCTCAAATTTTGGCGTAAAATCGGTTGAAAACGGTGTAAAAACGCCTAAAACAATAAAAACAACTTTTGTTTTGACAAAATACAGAATATTTTGCGTTTTTAGGCCATTTCTTGAGTTTTCTGAGGTCCGAATTTGGGGGGGTCGGCCCATCTGCATTTCGCGGGTCGACCACCAAATCTCCGAAGTTTGCCCCCCCCCCAACCAAAATTTCCGGTGAAACTATGCCCCCACCCCCACCCCAAATCTCCGTCAAAACTGTGGCGGGGTGCATTGGTGTACCTTGAGGGGACCCCTCCCCCTCATGGAAAAGTTCCGTCCCTACCCCACCCTCGAAATCTGGAGGCAGACCCCCAAAGTACAAAACCCCAGACTCCACCAACCCAAATTTGCCAGATCCAGCCTTCAAAGTTTCCAAAATTTTGCCAAAAAAAATTAAGAAAATTTCCAAATTTTTCTTAAAAATTCCATTTTTTGGAAAAAATAAAAACGGTTGTAAATATTGATTGCTAATTTTTAGTTGTAGATGGGTTTTTGCAAAATTGCAATGTTTTATTCCTTCCCCCAAATTCTATTTTCCGGACCCAACCCTTTCAAAACTGGCTGACCTCACCCACCCCCTACATACAATTTTTCTATATTTTGATCCAATTAACCCGCTCTAGAAATGCTCCTGGCAACTTTCCAAAAACTTTTCGGGTGGGTTTTCCCCGCCAGTTTGGGACATTTTTCTCACTAACCTAGAAAGGTGTATATATATACATACCCTATTTTGTCCAGTGTTTGTGGCCATAGGTGTAACGGGGATTTGGGTTAGGGGCCCCTCCCCCGGAATTTTTGGGGGGGCCCTTTTTAGACCCCCCCCAAACCTCCCGCCAACATTTTTGTTTTTATGCCAAAAATCGCATTTTCAGCCATTGTGCTTTGTGCTTTAAAAAATGACAGTCCTGCGTCTCCGTCCTCATCACTTTGTCTGACCTGGAATTCCTTTTTTGTATCACCTTACCACGCTAGAAATATCATTTTCCAGATTTTGGTCCCCAATCCCTATACATGTATTTTACTGCCATTTGTGTTTCAGGTATATACACAGCAGGCTGTATTACGTACATAATATTAATAATATGTATATTCTCGACGGCGTATGCTTACATTTTCTGCATGTGCTTGCAGTTTAATTGTTTTTCTGCAAGCAGTGAGGAAAGGTCACATGCGCGCGTATACGTGTCGTACATTAAGTATACGTATATATACGCGATTAATCTTAAACGTATTATAAATCGCGCCCACATGTTTCATATTGAGATTTGGTAAGTGTTGTGTGTTTTAATGTTATTTAATTGTTGCATATATATATAAGCATACATATCACCGAGTATATCACGTTTTGTGACGTTTAGGATAAAATGAGAAAGCGTGGTCGTCCCACCACAGTAGATATCTGCGAACTTCGTAGAATTTTGAAATCCGAAAAAGAGAGGGTCTTGGTTGATGGTAGACCTACAGGGCCTACTAGTCCCAAATGGGCTTCTCTTGCCGAACAAACTGGTAACCAAAGCCCTGCAGCTGTCTATACTATGGTTTCAAAGAACAGATATGGTTTGCTTGACGATCTGCGAGGTCCGCTGGAGATTGAAACTGTCCCGATTTCCCATGATGATTCTTTTGACCAGTCAGAAATGGCCTCTGACCCAGATCAAACCGACGGCAGTGTTGTATCAGATGATTCTGAAGTATGGGGTATGCCAAAGGAGCAGAAATGGTGTTCCTTTGAGATAGAACTGGATCATTCGGCTTGGAGAAGCATTGAACCAATTCGCACCAAAATCAAACGAAAAGACAGGCAACTTGACCGTGAACAATGGAAACTTCAGCAGGGTTGGACTGGGATTATTTCTCAACTGATTTGGGAAAAAACTAAACTAAACTGTGCCTTCAGCTTTCAGAAGCACACCGTTACGCCTAGCTCTTTCAAATATCTAAAGCTATATGGAGCTTGTACTGGATGTGGTTGTATACTGCGGGCTTATGCCATTCCTTCGTCCACTGGTGGAACTGTCCAGCTTAAATGCACTATCTTTGGAAATCCCTTGATTGGCAGTCATCCGCGTGTTAAGAACCAGCTTCGCGGGCCAGAGAGGAAGGCCATTGGGGGTCAACTTCTTAAGGAGAAACAGTCAGCTTCTGTTTGGAGAGAAGAGACAGCGGTTATCCAAATGGAACCTATGAGCCAACAGGAGCCCCCTCGCCTCTTCTCCTTATCCCAGCTGAGATCAGCTAAACATGAAGTAAGAATGTCCGGCCTGCTTGATAAACATCCTGCAGTTGCTTTAGCAAAAGCTAAAGGACACACTAAGCCTCCCGATTCCATCAAAGGTATTGGGTTGGATCCTTTCCACGTAATGTATTGGACGCCTGAGCAGATTCATTTGTGGAATGAATACTGCAGACGTCAAGCGTCTCCCATTGCTGTTGATGCCACAGGAACATTGATGCAGGATTTGGTTCATTTCTCTGGGCCAAAAACCCACCAGATTTTTTTGTATCAAGCTGTTGCCTGGAACGGTCAGTCAATCTCACCTGTTTGCCAGATGGCTTCCGAAAGGCAAACTACGGACCTAATCGTGTTGTGGCTGTCCGAATGGTTGCGCAGCGGCGCCTGCGCTCCTAAAGAGTTTGTTTCGGATTTTTCGGCGGCCATACTAGCTGCTGCTGCCAGAGTGTTTACTGGTGCCCCGACGCTTGAATCATATTTACACCAATGTGCTGAGCTACTGTTTGGTAAACCTGCGGCGTTGCCATCGACGTTGCTAAGGGTTGATGTGGCGCACGTGGTCAAATTGGTTAGTCGGTGGGATTGTCTGAGCGAAAAAAAAACTTCGGTCCAGAACGCGGGATTTCTATATACGCGCAGTTTGTCGTATAATTTGTTGTCAGAGTATGGAGGAGGCAGCACAATTACTTGAGTCTATTCTCACGGTCGCTCTGTCAGAAATAGATGGTTCTACTCCCAATATGGAGCCAACGAGAGCAGAGCTTGCTAGATCAAATTTAAAATCCTTTCTACTGGCAAATCCTTTCTACTGGCGGCGTGGACCCAGAACTCTTCGACAAAAACGAGATGCTCTACGGTGATTATCATCCGCAGGACTGGGATATAAGTGGGAAATCATTATTTGACGGTTGGTTTCAGCAAATTTTGGAGAATTCACAATCCAGTTCAGAGGGAGATCACGAAAATGCCCAATTCTTACCCGAATTAGTCAGTCCTCTACGGAAATTGTGTAAAAGCATACCTCTCTGGACCGCCGTAATGGTTCCTTTTTTCGGTTCCTTAATGGATCGTCCTTCTAGTGCACGGGTCGAAAATTACTTTGGACATCTGAAGCATAGAGTTTTCAATTCCTCAGATAACGTGAGACCAGACGAATTTGTGCTTAAACACATCGCATCCGTTACGGGGGCAACGAGAATTTCAACGGCGGCGATTCGTAGCACCAAAGAAGCAATTGGAGCTTTGGAAGGAACCGAAAAGATCACTGAAATTGCACAGGTGCCAGTTCATCAAGAGAGGCAGCAGCAGGTTCTTGCAGGAAATTGCCCTGCCTGCTCTGCTGGTCATCTGCCCTGTCAGGACAGGCAATGCGTTGTGTGTAAAAAGGCAGTACATCATCTCATCGAATGCTCGGTACCAGTAGTTGAAGGCGACGAAAGCTATTGTGGTGAAAGAATTTGTACCCGGTGCCACAATTCGACTCAGGTACAGCGTCAGATAATTGCCGAAAACGAAGAAATAGAGAATTGGAAGGGACTGGGTGGATCTCAAGCGAAACGAAGAAAATCCGGTTACTACTTTCAGGCATCGCCCGGTTACGCAAGTGCAGACTTGAACCAGAGAAATAAAGGTCTACACTATCCTGTACTGAAGAATGGAGGGGGCAGTAGCTTAAAGCCTATAAAGAAAGGCCGTGAAAGCATCATTCTTTCTAATACCTGTGCTGTAGATAGCATAATTCAGGGCCTTTTGGTCGCTTACGGTGACAGTCCAACCTACCAGAATTTTGTTGTCACGGATATCTTGGAATCCGAGGCAGCCACACCTGAGAATGAAATTTTCATGCTGGTGAAGCAAGTATGCGAGAAAGGGATTAGTACAAAAACGTACGAACAAAGAGCCGTTTTCGCCAGACGAAATTTTGATTCTACCCATTTATCAGCTAATTTGGTACAAGTTCATTGCACCTGTACTGCAGCTGTAGCTGCCAAGCTAGTGTTCATGGATCATCCAACTAGCCTCTATGAAAACTGGTGTACGAATGAAAATTGCCCTCAGGAGCCTCGAGAAGCGAAGGTTGTTGCCGTTACAGTGAATGAAACCTTTGCAAGTGACAAAGCCCTGCTGAAACAACAGATCGAGGAAGAGCTCACCAATGTTCAACAAGAACCATGTCATTTGCCAGTCAGTGATGAATATATGAGAGAAGGCCTCATTGCTGTACCGGATGAAAACGGCCAGTTTGTCTGCCCGGGTCTCAGAACCAAAAGGTTTAAGACACCTACAAAGCATATTTTGATCGAGTTAGGGGGAAGCCTTTTTGACGACGAGAGGGGGCAGGCAACGGATGAGTTGGAGAGATATCCCCGCTACCCGCTAGCAAGCATGCCCGAACGCATTTCCGTACATGAGTTTACTTATCATCTTCGTGCAGTTATTTGTTTTGAACCTCCAAATGATTTGCTAGAGAATTCTGTTGGACATTATATTGCCTACTGTTTGCGGGATGCTGACAAATGGGAAAAATTTGATGATCTGAAGCCAGGAAAGCCACAGAATGCGTCAAGCAACACCAGAGCTTCCGCCCAAATATTGATGTATACCGTGTAACTGATAAGGTGTCTAATTGTAGCATTGTACAATATGCGTACGCATTACAGTTATGCTAACTTTTTCTTTGAAATGATACGTGTATACGTATATACCTATGGAAGTTTTCAAGGACTTAGGGCCGTATTCACCAAGTCGTGGTAGCTCTACCAGTGGTATCCTTACCAGTGGTAGGGTTACAGACGGTAAGAAAACCAATTGGTTAGCCGAGCATATTCACAACCAATTGGTTAAGTTACCGATGGTTAACCAGTGGTTACTTATAGAAACTAGAGGCAGAGCAATGATTTTCTTAGTATTAAAATGGCTTCTGAAAATGTATTTTAGTGTTTATTTAAATTTAATGAAAGCTTTTCGTTTATTAATTGTACCATTTATTTAATTATTCACGATTAATCAAGTTTGACTAAATTATATTTTTTGCAAATTTTAAAAATTTTTCTTGTTGTTTTACTATTTCTATTTCTTTACTTTCAATTATTCTGTTAGTTGTGTTCTTAAGATTGAATTCTGAATTTATGGTGACTGAGGGCAGACTGCTCCTATTACTGGTAGACAGACCCATCCAAGGGCTGTATGAATTGTGATCAGTTACAACTTACAGTTGTATGATTTAGTCTAAAAAACATTTTAGAATAGACACCGCGACTGAAAATGTAAGTTTTGTAAAATTAGCTTTAATCCACCATAGCTTGCACTGTGGCCAGTCTACACGGACAAACTACTGTGGTCTACTGTGGTAGATTGTTCCTATTTTTGGTAGACAGAATCATCCAAAGACTGGATAAATTGTAATAAGATCAGCGAAATTAATCAGATATTGTAATAATCAGAAAATAGGTACTTCGCGGGAATATTTTTGATAGATATGTAGCATCGAATCTGTCAAATGGACTAGTTCTCTACAAACTCGCAGCCGAGTCAGCGAAAGTCTTCGCGTATAGTCCATTATACCTATTATATATGTGCCATAAACGTCTAAAAATTCCGCTGTAGCTCTCTTTTTAACAAAAAATGCGCATTAATTGTCAAAAACCTTCAAATGTAATTTGATAAAAGGATTTTACTTCGGAAAGAAAGATTGTATGATATCATATAATTTTCGCATAAAATGTAACTTTTTCTGGCGGAAAATTAACAAGAAAACTATTATCTAAATCCGGAAATATACACTGCAAACCACGCCCAACGCTGGTTAGCAAAATAACTCTCTGTAAGCTACCAGTGGTATGCTACCACTGGTTAGAAAAGTTTGGTGAAATGAGTCTCTGTAAGTAACCAATTGGTTTAACCACTGGTAACCTTTAAAAGCTACCACTGGTAGGTTACCAGAGCTTGGTGAATACGGCCCTTATTGTAGCAACACGCAACATTGTATAGTTTTCATTGACGTGGTATCGTACTATACAACATGCGAACACCTTTGTGTTTATTTTTACTTTGAGGGAAGCACTGGATGAAATTTTTAGCATTTTTAGAAATAGAAACGAACTAGCCATTTTACGAATAATTCGTAATGAGAACAGAACAGAGTTTTGTATAATTAAGTAAGCTAGCATATGATGCGACACACCTAAAGCCTGGGGAGGGGGGGCCGGAGTGAGGGGGAGAGGTTGAGCCGGGCACGACCAATGGCTGAGAGACAAAATGACAAACTGTGATTGCTTATCTATATGTTAATTGTTAACTGTTGCAGTAGGTGAATACGTATAAATGTATACATTGTCCGTTATTATTACGTAAACTATTATATAACATTAAAGCTAGATAGACATACCATACATATAGTTGATACCAGCTTCCACTGGAGGCGAATTGTCCGAATTAAGAAAGAATATATATCGAAGGTAACTTCTGATTGCAAATTGTTAGAGATGAGACTAAGTTGCTATAATGTCCAAGAAATTGGTAAACATAGTCTCACCAACAATCGAAGCAATCATAGATTATATAATATATATACAAAAATATATATACTCCATTAAACTTGTTCATTTTAAATAGATGGATGATTTCTAAAACACTAAATTAAACTGTAGTACATACAATATATATATACACACATATATATATATATATATATATATATATATATATATACATACATATATAACTGTCAATGTCAATACAAGATAAGGAAATGTTGGACATTTGTCAATGCAAGTTTTGAATTGCGCTTCCAAAAAAATTGTGAATACATATATATGTTACGTACAAAACCCGAAATTATACATTTCGCGAATTGAATGGCTGTTTTATTCAAAACCCGAAATGCATAGGCATTCTTATTCAAAACGCGAAATGAATAACTGAAGCCATTCAATTCCCGAAATGAATAGCTTTTCCGTTCAAAACGCGAAATGAATATCCAGTGGCTATTCAAACCCCGAATTTGTAAGTAAGATTTTATTACAGACTATATCAAGCTAGTAAATCAGTTAGGAGTGCTTAGAAATTCTAGCTTCTAAAGTTTGGTTCACAAGTCCTTTAATTCAATTCATTTGTTAGGGCAGCTCAGAGATTTGTGGCATCTACTGTTGCAGAGTTGTCCAGCCTTCCTGCACTTACACAGATTTGTTTGCATTTCGTAGTGCAGCAGTTACATACCATCATTCCTTGAGTTTCGCCGGACACACAAAAACCATTACAACCAAACTTCTCAGCGAAACTGACTTGTCAGGGACATCCTCAATTCTGATGAATTTCTCCTTTGTGGGAAGAATCTCATTTCTTGCATACAGCTTGCTAATCCGCGAGTGCTAGTGAGTGCTCTGATTATCCTTCATCCACGTTCTTAGCATCGTTTTGATGTCGTAGTTCCCCGTGAACCAAACTTTATTTTCCATAGTTTCGATGTGAACCATAGGTTCGATGTGAACCAAACTGTAGAAGCTAGAAATTCTTACATTTCTAAGCACTCCTAACTAATTTACTAGTTTGATATAGTCTGTAATAAAATCTGACTTACAAATTCGGGTTTTGAATAGCCACTGGCTATTCATTTCGCGTTTTGATTGGAAAAGCTATTCATTTCGGGAATTGAATGGCTTCAGTTATTCATTTCGCGTTTTGAATAAGAATGCCTATGCATTTCGGGTTTTGAATAAAACATCCATTCAATTCGCGAAATGTATAATTTCGGGTTTTGTACGTAACATATATACTATGAGGGTAATAAAAATGCGAACAGATTGAATGTCGGGGTAATGTGCGCACTGGCATCTTGGATCAGGTCAACCTGACGGGGGAATCAGAGCCGCATTTTTTGCACTATATTTGATATTTCTGCGCTCAGGATGCCTACCCTAATTCTATTTCAGTCAAAATTGAAAATTGGGGTCTGACAAAATTACGGGGGTTGGTTGGGTTACCATTTGGGGTGGCGTCAGCCTCTAAATTTCAAAAGGTGGAGGTATGGACTTTCGAGGGAGGAGACTGGGGAACGGTCCCGTATAAAAATGCCGTATTGAAGTGCTGTGTAGGCGTATATATACAACAAAATCCGGTATTGCACATCATCAATCATAGTTTCCCTGGAACTTTGGGTCTGGGGGGGGGTAAATCTTGGCCGACCTCCGAAATGTGATGGGGGTACCCCTCAACCCCCCCCCAGAATTTGGACCTGAGAAATTTCGAAAAATGGCCAAAAATGCAAATGCTATTTTCTGTAATTTAGCCCTTTTTTCATCAAAATAAGGCTTGTTTTTAACGTTTCAGGCGTTTTTGCACCGTTTTAAACCGATTTTAAGCGCCAAAATCGTGGGGGGGGTAGCTAAAAGTTGGGGAGGGTAAGTCAAAAAATCGGGGGGGGAAGTTGGTCGAACATTTTGGGGGGATACCCCCCAACCCCCCCCCCAAAGGAAACTATGACTACAATCACAATATCGATGTCAAACTAGCATGCGCTCAATATAAGCCCCCGTCTAGCTAACTAGTGCGAACACTTATTATTCCCGAAAATTTCACTTTTAGTTTTGGCAAATTGTTCGCAACAGGAACTGTCTTGAGAGTATGCAAAATACATAAATGTTGTATATTGAGTGTGCATAAATCCCAAATACCTTTGATGTAATAAAAAGGCTAATTTCAATTTTATGGGCGGTGCTGGTATTTAGCTGACACCGCCCAAAAGCGACAATTTGAAATCTCATTTGTAGCAGTTGTACTAATGTGCAAAAATTTAAATTATAATCCGTCAACTGTGCATAATTCGTGCATAATTCCTGAGTATGTCAAGATTTGCCGTGCTACATGGGCGGTGCAAACTAAACGATGGTGAATTCTAGCAATGTTTCGCTAATTTTTGGAATATTTTGGAAAAATTTTGAATTTTTAGCTAAAAAGTCTCAAAAATTTAGGTAGGGGTTTGAAAATTTTTAGGGGGGAGGGGTCTGAAAAAATCGATTCCGAGGGAGGGGTAGGAAAAAATTTTTAGGGGGGGGGGGGGGGGGGTCGGCGACCAATCCATTTGGGGGAGGGGTCCACACCCCAGTGGCGGCGCCGGCCCCCAGGGGCCCCCCGCCATCCCCCCCCCCCCGCCTAACACACCTATGCCCCAAATCGGCCTTATTGTATATATATATATATATATATATATATATTGTATATATATATACACAAACTTTCAAGAGTAGCTGTATGTCTCATGTTACTGTTATGTTATCCTGTATATTTCAGGTTACTACTGTGCCTGATTTATGGCTTCAGTTGTTTGAACTGGAACATTTCATGCAAAGATATTTTCTGAATCTGCAATGGTGCATTTCGCACTTGTTTGAAAATATTGCAGCTTTAGAAAGTTTATTTTGCATGGCTAATATTTCACATTGTTTGGACTTGAATTATCCTGCTCCTATATCTTGATTTGTTATGTCACTCAAACTGGATGGATTATACGTGAATAAAATTCTGGTATCATTTTATAGGCATTGGGTAAGTACGTATATATTGTTATATATTAGTTAAAAGAAACAGTCAGAACGGCTACCGCCTCTCTAGGCCTCGCTTCTCTAGTAATTAACGGTTAATTAGCCGGCGTAAAAAACCAATGGCGGGAAAAACCAACCGGTGGGAAGAAACCAACCCCAATATTCGGCCAGGGTAACTCTTGCGGGTTGGTTTTTTCCCCGACCTGTATACGTATTCGGAAATAGTAATATATATATATATATATATATATATATATATATATATATATATATATATATACATATATAGCACTGTATATCAAAAAGATTAAAAGATTAAAGATTAAAAATTCAAGATATTATACAAACCACGTACCCGAAGTTCCAGATCAGGATTCTATCTACTGCCGAGAAAAGCAGCATTTGTTGCATACGTATGTACGCATAATGATTTTGTAAAGAAGACGGAGCACTACCACTCCCCCCCCCCACCTTACACCTATGGTTGCACCTGGCTTATCCCCCGACCACAGATAACGAATTTTTGAGAAGATTTCGGAACAAGCCAATGTGTTTCCTAGAATTTGCAGATTCAGAAATAAAAATCATTTGCGTTTTAAACATTTATATATGTCTGACCAAACGAAACTCTATTGTGATCAAAAGAAGGCTTTCCAATGAAATAAAAATTTTTGAATTTTAACAAAGTGGCGGGGCCAGCATGAAGTTGACTCCTAGGTATAGATTTTTCCCTTTTTCTAAAACCCGAAGCCTGACCAAACGAAAATCTCTGTGATCAAACGTGATCAAACGTGACCAAACGATTGGCAATCACAAATCGTTTGATCAGCATGGTGGGGGGGCCAAGTTCAGCCAGGTTCTTTTTCTGCGTAGTTGAAATTCGCAAAATCCGCTGACTTGACATGGGTATGTTTCGGGTGTTATTGCATCCTTTAGGTAGTAGTCTGGTGAGACTTCATAATGCCCTGCCCCTGCCCTGCCCTGCCCGCTAACTTTCTGGGTTGTCCCGCTAAGTTGGGGGAGGGTTAGAGGGTTAGGGTATCTCCAAAATTTTGAGAGGGTGTAAAATTAGTCAAAAATTTGGAGGGGGGGCGTATATACAACTTCCCCCACCTCAAATCTCCGTTACACCTATGAATATCAGCAGCCTCATTTTCCAGACTCCAAAGTGACTGCGGAAAGTCGGAAACCATTGGGTGATTACATGGATACCAGCCGCTATGGTCATAAGATTCATAGATGTATGTACCACCTGTTTGGGTGGGGGGGGGAGGGAGTAGAAGGTCCAAATTTGGCTCGGGGGACCCCACCAAAATTCGAAATTTGGGGGGGGGGGCGGAGGACCCCCCTAAGCCTAAACTGTACCAAAGTTTTTTTGCTAAAAATGCTCCTTTTTCGATGTACAGTACATTAAACGTACTCAATCAAAAGTTCTGTCAATAGATTTCGTATGCGAAAATAGGGGTTGAAAACATAGGTGTACCAGGCTACAGTTTACCCCCTGTGAGCATAGGTGTAATTAGGGGGGGGGGTTTGGCATAGTTTCCCTGGAAATTTTGGTTGGGGGGCAAACTTCGAAAATTTGGTGGTCGACCCCCGAAATGTGATGGGGAGTAAATCGGAAATTTTCAAAAACAACTACCCTAACTGTATAGCCATGGGGGGAAAAAAACCCACATTTTCGGATTTTGGCTGGAACTTTTTTATTATAAGGGTTATCTGAGAACTTTATATACCATCGTACTTGGCGTACTTAGAACTTTCTTTTAAGCCTATTTGCACTTCTCTAAGTTGTACCGTTAGAGCGGTATAATGCAAAAAGTAGCGGGGGAAAAAAAACCCAATGGGGGGAAAAAAACCCAAATGGGGGGAAAATAAACCCACCCCTCACAGGTCTTAAAAATTGTTCTATCGCAATTCTGACACTTCCAGTGTAAAATTCAACCCTTTTATAGTTAGTATGAACCAAAAAACCCGATCTAAGTAGCTTTTTTTGAGATCTCATGTGCCGTTGAAAATGCTGCGTCAACTGGCCAGGTTTCATAAAGTTTAACACATAAACATAGGGCAATTTTTGAAAAATGCTAAAAATGATGTAATTTGATAAAACTTATTATTCTATCGTGTAGAGAATGGTTTTTTACGTAGAACTGGCTGTTAAAATCCACAATTGTACCTGTATTGGGTCCTCCAGCTGCGAAATGGCACTTCTAAGGTTTTTAGCCCCTAGCTAGCCAGGTAAGCAAAATTGTCCGAATCTGACCGCATAGGATGACGCAGCGTGCTCGATAGTACCGTGCTATAGTCTCTAATTGTTTCCGAGTTGAGTTGTTAAAAAAATTTTCAGAAAAATTTGGGTGGGTTTTTTTCCCCCCAAAGTGGGTTTTTTTCCCCGCCACGTTTGGCAATGTGCCAGACTAACGGTACAGCGGATCGGTCTAATTTTGGCTGTGTGCAAAGAGGAAGAGTTGCCATCATTGCAGATATTTGCAAAACTTTTCTAGCCCAACCCAGTCAAAAGTTACATCGGTCCAAACTTTTGGTAAATTTTTGGATGGTTGAACCAAAAAGTAGTTGTCATTTTCAAAATGTCATAAAATAAGCAGGAGTGAACCAAATGACTTGATCTTTGCATACATAGGTTAGAAAGAGTCGCGCTTCTTGCTGCTATGTTTTGGAGCTCATATCTCCAACCCATGACCCAGGAGGCGGGTGGGTTTTTTTCCCCCCAAAAATGGGGTGGGTTTTTTTCACCCCATGGCTATACCCAAAGTTTTTTCAGCTAAAAATGGCCCTTTTTGGACATAAAATCGACTATTTTCGACATAAATCTAATAAAAATCACTCGTATTACGTTTTACAATTTACTATTAATATACTTACTATTTACTTACTTTTAATATTTACAATAATTTTTTAGCGTTTTTAACTATTTCCAGCCAATTTTTTCAGAAAAGTTTTGAAAAATTGCAAAAAGTTTTGCAAAATTTGGCATTTTTGCACTTGTTTGGACCCCATTTTAGGGGGGGGGAGGGTGCATAGGTGCAACGGAGATTTGGGGGGGGGGGAGGCTCCCCCCCCCCAACATTTTCTGGGGGTGCCCCTCTGGCGAACCCCCCCAGGACCCCCCCCCAACCCTCCCCCAAAAAATTTTTCATTTTTTATGCCAAAAATCGCATTTTCAGCCGTTTCTAATAATAAAAAACATCTAACCATAAAGTAATTTTAACATTAGACAGTGGTTTTAAACTCAAAAACTTGATTGCCAACATTGCCAATCTTAGTTTCGTTTGTTCTTTCATGTTTCCAAGTCCAAAATAAGGACAATATTGAGTCATAAGATCCATAATACAGTTAAAAACGTGTATTTCTCATAATAATAAACAGTTTAAGCCAAACATTTGGACATTTTTGAAAATTTTTTCAAGATTTACCCTAAAAATACCCAATTTTAGGCCATTTTTCGCGCCTTAGGCGCGACTACCCCCCCCCCCCCCCCGTTGGGGGGGGGGGGGACGTCCCCCCCAAAAAGTTTTGGGGGAGGGTTGAAAAAAAGCTTGGGGGGGGGCTACCCCCCCCCAAACCGCCCCCCCCCCCCCACCTTACACCTATGGGAGGGGGGGTCTGAGCTCGGCTTGGGGGGGGCGGGGGTTTGAGCTCGGCTTGGGGGAGGGGGAGTAGTCGAGGTCGGCTATGGGGGTGGGGCGGTCTGGCCTCTCCGTGGGGGGTCTCACAGGGGGTAAACTGTAGCCTGGTACACCTATGGCTAGAGCAGAGATCGTCGGCTGGTGCCTTCTTCAGCTTCAGCTCAGCAACCTGGATCCCTTGTCGGTCTGTAACGACAACGCCGGCACCACCCTTTAGGCATAGGTGTGTTTGGGAGAGACCCCTGCTCCCACCAAATAGAGGGGTCTCCGGTCGCCGACTCCCTCTTCTAAGAATTTTTTCCAACCCTCCCCCATAAAATTTTCAAACCCCTGCCTTAATTTTTGAAAATGTTTAGCCAAAGATTCGAAAGTTTTCAAAACCGCTGGTTCACTGCTCCCTTAAATCTGATCAAGTTTTGGGGTGGACTGAAACCCCCGCCCCCAAGAAAATTATGCCCTACATAAACATAAGAATATATTATTCAACTTAATTATTTGGCTGCTATGTTTTTTGTTATATATAATGTTTGTGTATTTTTCTAATTATAAATTGTTTCAGGTTGCTTGCTCGTTGCTTGATCACATATATACGTAATGAATGCTAAACCTAGAGTTTTTGTTACTAGAAAGATAGCATTTGATAACTGCATTGGCAAACTAAAAGAAAGGTTGGTATATACGTATATTATATATGTTTTTTTACTTAGGAAAGTATATATCATGGGGGAGCTTGGAGAGCTCCCCCATATGAGCTATAAAGTGCTTTGCGGATTTGGAAAAGTGCTAATTAGGCATAACTAATTAACGGTAAGGAGCTATGAGCTAAAATTTAGATTTTTGTAATCTCCAAGCCAAGAGCTTTCGAATGATATATACCAAACTTGCCTTTAAAAATGGACTTTGGAAAAATCTACTTTCTCTTCTGGGTGGCGTTTTTTCTCTGTATATATATATTCAGCATTTTTTCGTTGTTTCAGCATTTTTTCGTTATTAGCAACGTTGCCTATATATATACTACTAGTAACATAGCCGAATAAAATAGTTTCTGGCTTACTTACTTCATTTGGCTTAGAGTGATAACCTGATGTAAGGGTATACGGTTATTCTGTCCCTATCAAGCTGTGGACGTAAAATATTGAAAAATTTGGCGTTTCCCAATAAGCTGCTGATGCCTCTTCTGGTGCCAATTTTCCTTCCAAAGCCCAAACCAATTTGACTTATTTTTTCAGCAAATGTTAGTCCCACAGGGAGGATTAATATGGTAGAAAGATTAGCCGTTTCCCAAACTCGGATTGAGAGTTATATATATACGAAAATGTGCGTTACCGACCTGTACTGAACACCCCGTCAAACACCAAGTATTTACCCAAACCGGACGTTACGGTGCTCGGTTTGGGCTATAATATTTAGCAGTTACTTTCCAAAGGCCTACAATTGTGTTGTCTGAAAGTTTGAGACCAAACCGTTGTTCCAAGCTCTAGTTTTGCGGCGTTAAAGACGAGTCATGGCGACCGTCAAAAAATCACGAAAATGCGAAACTTTGAACTTGGATTTCTCCCTCTAGGGATGGAATTTTGAAAACGCCTTGCGCCACGATGATAGCCTCTGATGGGGGTGCAATATATGTGAAAGTGAAGAAAATCGAAGAGGATCGATTTTTAAAACCAATCGCGCTATGTACAAAATGCTAAAAATAGCGCTTTACTCTGTTATAACACTTAAAGTTAATTTTTATCGCAAAAACAGGTAGATTTAGTCAAGGCCCCACCCGGGGGGAGGGGTAGTTAATCTGGTAATACACCCCCATTTTGGGGTGACAAAATGAAAATAGGCGTAGAGTAGAATAAGCCCCCGAAACATATACGTATATATACTGCAAAATTCCGCGATGTCGAAGTCTACACATTTAGATGCTGGGCCGTATTAAGTATTTTAAGTCTTATCTTGCTGCTGTTTAGTTCATATTGCATTTTACATGCCACAGCAAGGAGCCTTTTCCTACTGTATATATACAATTCAAGTTAATCCAACTTCAACATAAAATGCATAAAACCATAGGTTAACGCGGGGGGGTCTGGGGGGGTCCAAGCCCCCCCCCAACCCGGACAAGGTACAAGCCCTACCGCCGTCGGGGACAAGGGGCAACGACAAAATGGCCAAGGGATAACCAAAAATAGCTGAAAAAATTAAGTTTTTACAGTAAAATTTTAAAAAATTTCCGGCTTCGCCGGAATTTTTTAGCTCAAATGTTTAATTTTTTGGGAAAATCGGACAAAATTTTGAAATTTTTTCTAAAAATGGAAAATGTTTTGCAAATTTTGTTAAAAAATTTCAAATTTTAATAAAATTACCGTTAATTTTTCGAAAAATTTTACAAATATATTCTTAAGGTACAAGCCCCCCTGAAAATTCTTGTTGAAGGTACAAGCCCCCTGAAATTTTTTTGGGGACAAGCCCCCCCAGGAGCCAACCCTATGTTAATGTATGCATAAAACAATACATAATGCAGTCAATCAAATATCAAAGTCTACTGAAACAAATCAGCTTTAATTGAATACTAAGATAAAGGGAGTACGGTGTCGGCATGGCCGCGATGGCCGAGTGGTAAGGTGTTCGACTAAAGATCTTACGGTCCTAGTTCGAACCCCCGCTGCCACAAGGCTTTCGCAAATCCCCTTGAGCAAGGGACTAAGCACATATCGGTTCGCCGTGGGCTCAAGCCAACCCAGCTGTCTATCCTTAACTGGTCGATAAATGGGTACCACTGCGGTGGGAAGGTAACAGGAGTCTGTGTTCTGGCGTAATGCCTGATGAAGGGCTGGCCCCCCTTCCACAGAAGTAGTCAACATTAGAGTTGTCGCTCCTGGCTTCGGGCTGTGAATCCGGAGATAAGCACCGGCACCCTATAACCTTCTGTAGGTTGGAGTTCTCTCCAGGGGTCACTTTACCTTTTTTTACCTTTACGGTGTCGGCAGCTCCCAGTAAAAACCAGACTCTCAGCACAAGAAAATTGCTTCTGGAAATAAAGTTCCTTTGGTTCTTTAATTCCAACAAAGATTCGGATGGTTTCGCTCCCGGATTCGGATGGTTTTGCTTCCGGATCTGCAATAACCGGCAAGAACCAGATCCGGATATCCGGTCGTTCCCTTCCCTAGCCAGGTTCACCAAAAATGGACATGCCAAAAATTCACAAAAAACAGGACATCAGTTTTTTCCTGTGAAACCGCAATCTAAGGATTCAAACTTTTGCCTGTTACTAGCCACATATCCCTAGCTTAAGGGGGGGTCTACGAATTTCACTGCAAGTTCGATGTTTGAAAAGCTAGCTAGTCTTTTGCCACATAATAGCATTAGGTTTAGTGTAAAATAGTTTAAAGTTTGAAAGAATTCCATGCAGCATAGCGTCCTGTGGAGCCATCAGAAGTTGGTGTTGTCGGTCCAAAGGTCGACATGGCTCGTATACAAACTTCGCCTATCCCTGATCGCTATGGGCAAGGTACGGAATTTTCCAAAAATAGTTCTGACATATAGCGCTTTGATATCGTGTAAAATAATCCTTAGATCAATGTATACTTTTCTGTGAGACACAATCAAAGTGCGAAAAATTTGGTGTTGCAGGTCTATACGGGTGGAGGTTAACTAACTTCTAATGAGCTGTGGTTTACCAAATGCAACCAACTTTGCTGCAATTCATACTCCAAGTATATATCTGTCTTTAACTTATGTAAAAATGACGTGATTTCGTTAATCTCTGCGTTCGCAGTGCTAGATTACATTATCGATATTGTCGCTGTTATTTGGTGCCATTTCGAAGATGTGAGCCAATTACTCCAAATTACTGTGGCAGAATCGGCTGAAACTTTGCGCATTACAGGCCAGTGAGTGTACCAAGATATGCAGAAAGCTAGGTCACTAAACCTCACTTAAGTGTTTAGAAATGCTAGATTGATTTCTCGAAGTATGGATGGCTATCGCTCCAACAAGCTCTAAGACAGCTGTAAGCGCATACTGAACGAAGGAAGCGTCATATCGAAAAACGGATTGTATATTCGGATTCAGCAGGTCAAATACCCCTATAAGCACCTTTTCGGCGAAACCGGAGACAAAAAATTTTTTGACCCCATTTTTACTGCGCTTAGATAGCTTTTCAGGCCTAAAAATAAGGGTTATTTCTTAACGCAAAGTTTGCTAGCACACTAACCAGAAAGCCAAAGTCCTCGAGACCTACAGACAGTTTGCCTCTATTAGAGCCTAATATTTGCTAAAAAGCTGGGGTAGGCTACTGGCTTATCCCTTGGCAATTTTGTATGGGGGGGGGGGCTTCATGGGGGGGGGGCCCCCCAACGGTGGGGGGGCGCCCCCAAAATGGGGGGGGCATATTTTAGAAATTTTTTTCGAATTTTTGTGGGTTTTTTGCGTACTAACTGCTAAAAATCGCTAAAAAATGACTAATTTTAGGTGTTTTTTAAGCTAAAATAGTTAAAATTTAGTCAAAAATCCGGCGAAGCCGGAAAATTTTTTGAAAATTTAGGGTAAAAATGGTAAAATTTGGCAATTTTTGGGGTTATGGGGGGGGGAGGTCGGGATTTATGGGGGGGGGGCTTTTCATGGGGGGGCTCCTCGAATGGGGGGGAGGTCGCCGAATGGGGGGCGGCCCCCCCCCACCCCCCCCCCCCACTAGGGATAAGCCAGGGCTAGGGGCTGTCAATCTTATTAGATCGGAAACGGCAAACGGTCACATCTCAACTTTTCTCCAAATTTCAAACTTTGAGCTGTTATAGCTGAAGAAGGAAGCAACGCTTGAAAGTCGGAATACTTTTAATACGTATTTAGCACTAATAACACTGGCTTTTTCATAGGCAAAAATTTCTGGGGTGAAGTCTGGGGGGGTCCCCCAGGTCTGGGGGGGCTCGGATTTCTGGGGGGGAATTTTTCAAAACTGCCTAAAAATAGCTATTTTTTGCTGCTGAGCTAAAAATTGCTATTTTTAACTTAAATTTAAGCTTAAAATAGCTAAAAAATGTTTAAAACTGGGTCGGAAAAATTTTTCAAAATTTACCCTCAAAACCCTATTTTTCCGGGCATTTTAGAGTTCTGGGGGGGAAGGCCCGAATCCTGGGGGAGGATTCTGGGGGGGACGAATTTCTGGGGGGCCCCACCCTCCCCCCTGTAGGAAAAAGCCAGGTCACAGATAACATTTATGGCTGAAAGTTTCAGAATTGGTCAAACCGTTAATCCACCAGAGCTGAAAAACCTTTTTGAAAAATCCCATTTTTCCCACCAAAATTTATACTTTGGCGAACTGCCAAAAACAATGTAGGTGAGATATATTGTAGCCCACCCTAAACTTTTGGACTTTGATATGTTGGCTAACGTTGGGGGGGAAAGTAGCTCTCTCCGACGATGTCGTGCCAACCCCTTCGTAGCCCCCCCTTAACATAAGGTTGTAGGAAATTTTTAGCTTAACCCGTTCTTACAGAATACTTATTGAAGTGGAAGTACCCAAAATTTGACCAAAAAACGTTTTGAGCCAAAGTTATTCTTTTTGTTGCTACTCTACCTTGACCGATCCTTATTATCCAAAACCTGTTTGGATTCGACCGCATTAGAAAACGTAGTAAAACTTTAAATTACAACGCTAACTTTGCTACTAGCGCATTAGATCACCTAAAAGGCAGTATGGTCACCGATGGGTCTAAGTGATGACTTCAACTGGGGCTAGTGACCTAAAAATTGCATTTCGTAAGGTAAAACAACGTTTAACCGTGTTTACGCGTTATTATGAACAGTTTCCAGCTTGGACTCGACACTAATACCTCATGTGTGATCAATGGTCATACCTTACCTTATCCTACTAGAACCAACTATGGCATCCAAAACGTCTTTAAAGTTGGCGGTAGTATAGTTTATTAGAGCGTGGAATCAATATTTACCAACTGGTTTTGAGTCCTTGTAAGTGAATTTTGAGGTCTAAGTGTGCCATTACGGTGTCATGACTTGAACCTGCTGATCTGACGAGTTTTGGTCTTCCGGAAGGGTCATCATGAAATACAGTGCCACAAATGTAGTCAAAATGAAGTAAAACAAGCAAATTGGCATGAATGGGTTGCCGCTGTCATTTTTCCTCTTATAAACACGAAATCTTCTGTGTCCAGTACCACGAAATCCGTAAATTTTTCGGAAATTTGGATTTTAGTTTCGAAATCAGAGTGGTCGAATTACCCTATTACAAACTTTTAAGCAAGATCGGAGACAAAACATTTTTCCGTTCAAAATCCGGGTTTTCCTGAATTTTCGGCTTTTCAGTTTTTCGGCCATAACTTTCGCTAGACGCATTTCCGGAAAATGTCGCAAGAAGAAAAGTTGTTCAGCTCGGCGAGCTCTTTTATTTGAGTACCATATTGATCACTTTTGGAGAAATTTTTCAAAATCCGGAATTTTCCGGGTCGAATATCTCGAAATCCGGAAATTTTCCGGAAATTTCGATTTCAGTTTCGAAATCAGCGTGGTTGAATTACCCTATAACCAACTTTTGAGCGAAATCGGAGACAAAAAATTTTTCCGTTCAAGATATATACGGGTTTTCGTGAATTTCCGGATTTTCAGTTTTTCGGCCATAACTTTCGCTAGACGCATTTCCGGAAAATGTAGCAAGAAGAAAATTTGAAAGAGCTCGGCGAGCTCTTTCATTTGAGTACCATATTGACCACTTTTGGAGAAATTTTTCAAAATCCGGAATTTTCCAGGTCGAATATCTCGAAATCCGGAAATTTTCCGGAAATTTCGATTTCAGTTTCGAAATCAGCGTGGTTGAATTACCCTATAACCAACTTTTGAGCAAAATCGGAGACAAAAAATTTTTCCGTTCAAAATATATATATACGGGTTTTCGTGAATTTCCGGATTTTCAGTTTTTCGGCCATAACTTTCGCTAGACGCATTTCCGGAAAATGTCACAAGAAGAAAATTTGAAAGAGCTCGGCGAGCTCTTTCATTTGAGTACCATATTGACCACTTTTGGAGAAATTTTTCAAAATCCGGAATTTTCCAGGTCGAATATCTCGAAATCCGGAAATTTTCCCGAAATTTCGATTTCAGTTTCGAAATCAGCGTGGTTGAATTACCCTATAACCAACTTTTGAGCAAAATCGGAGACAAAATTTTTCCGTTCAAAATACGGGTTTTCGTGAATTTCCGGATTTTCAGTTTTTCGGCCATAACTTTCGCTAGACGCATTTCCGGAAAATGTCGCAACATGAAAAGTTGTTCAGCTCGGCGAGCTCTTTCATTTGAATACCATATCGACCACTTTTGGAGATATTTTTCAAAACCCGGAATTTTCCGGGTCAAATATCTCGAAATCCGGAAATTTTCCGGAAATTTCGATTTTAGTTTCGAAATCAGCATGGTCGAATTACCCTATGACCAACTTTTGAGAAAAATCGGAGACAAAAAATTTTTACGTTTCCCTTGTTCCCCCCTTACCATTTTGAAAAATTCCGGGATTCGCCATTCCCGGAATCCGGGAAGTACCGAACTACCCGCACTTCCGGGAGCACTTTAGGTCACCCCCAACTCCCAATGAAAATTTCAGCCGAATCGGTCCAGCTAATCAAAAGTTAGAGGGGGGCAAGAATCCGGAGAATAATAAATAACGGACATACCCAACACAAAGGGTTGCCTTTTTGTGAAAAGGCGGCAACCCAACAAGTTTACTCATTGTTTTTACAGTTCATTTGAAAGCGTAGTAGCAGTATATAATTGGAAAAATTGGACTGTCCTTTATTTTGTGAAATTTTGTCCTTTTTTGAGAATTCGTTCACAAAAAAAGGACACGAAATTTTGCTATTATTTTCTCATCTGTAGGCGGAAGTCAGTTTCCTGCTAATGGTTACAAAAATATTCAATTTTGAAAAATGGGTTTTTTCCCGCCGATGGGTTTTTTCCCTCCAGGTCACCCCCAGGTCGCACCAGAAGGGTTTGAGCAGCGTGGCATATATCATCATGAAGCGCAACAGATGCCCTACACATACATAGAATCCGCTTTGGTCTAGGTCTTTCAAGTAGTTCAGGGTGGCCAGACAAATTTTTTCAGATTTCGGCACTTGGACAGACCAAAATTTTCGAAAATTTCAAAGTTCCCAAAAATTTGCAGGGAAGAAGCTGGAGCGACAATAATGCAGCCTCTCGGGTTAGTCTGGATGCTCTTCAAGATAGGCTATTGAAATCCTATATAGCTCACACCGGTAAGCCCGCACTGGAGGTGGGTTTTTCCCCGCATAAATGGGTTGTTTCCCCGCTTGACTATATATACTTATTGTGGCTATATATTATGAATTCATAAATTTGTAGTTGTGACTGCATAACATGGCCGAAGGAAGAATCGTGCGATCCTCCCGAGAACATTAATGGAGTTGACGCTATCCTTTGGTGCGATCCACGTATTAAGGTGGAAAAGCGGTGGCTGGATGCTGCCGGTAGTATAAATGCAGTTTGTTAAGCTCCTGAATGTCACAGCTCCTTAGCTTGAAGCTTTGCTTGCTGGTTTTAGATGTAGCGTCAGCGTTTATCCAGAAACTACACCCATTACTCGTAAAAGTTTATTGGAAGGAGTTGCCAGTGCAGATGCCTTATTCACGCTTATAACAGAACGAATTGATAAAGAACTTTTAGAGGCAGGTAGTTGGTTATGTTTCAGTTTCAGGAAGCAATTTTGTTCTATTATTAGATATTTGTGAATGAGGCGAGGCGCAACTGCGATATCTTCCTGAAATGTTGAAGTCGAGGAAAACAGCTTGCCAGTGGTCTGGCATTTTCCTGTTGTAGCGTTAAATTGAAAACGCAACTAACTTTGTTTCATATAATTTAAAGCTGGCTTTTTCCTAGGCAGAAATTTCTGGGGAGCGGTCCTCCCCCAGGTCTGGGGGGCACGGATTTCTGGGGGGGGGGAAGAAAAATTTTTCAAAAATGCTTAAAAATTTCTATTTTTTTCTGCTGAGCTAAAAAATTAATTAATCTTTAGCCTAGATTTAAGCTTAAAATAGCTGAAAAATGCTTAAATTTCAAAATTTACCCTCAAACCCTATTTTTCCGGGCAATTTAGAGTTCAAGGGGGCTACACCAGTCTGGGGGGGGCGCCCCCCACCCCGCCCCCCCCCCCCCCCGTAGGATAAAGCCAGTAAAGACGGACTAACTATTATGCAGATAGGACGACAGAAATGAAAGTTCTAACAAAGAATGTGTAAATAGCAATTTTAGTTTCATATCTCTTCTAAGACTTTCAAAACTCTTTTTCCTAAGCAGTTTTCATGACTTGTGTTTTCCGGGCACCTTTCGATTTCGGAATTGCGGAAGACCCGAATCCTGGGGAGGATTCGGGGGGACCACTCAAGTCTGCGGGGGGGACTTAAAGAGGGTCCGGCACCATTCTATGCTTTAAGAAAAAGGTTAGGTGGTGTGAGTGCTGAGGGTTTTGTTATATTCTTGTTGCTGTAATTAGAGATGCACCGGGGCCGCCACTACCGGGGCCGGGGCCGGGACCTCATCGTGGCCCCGGCCGGGGCCGGGGCCTAGAAATTGGGGTCCAAATTAAAAATTTTCAAAAATTTTCTTGAAAATTCAAATTTTGCAATAATTTTTGATATACAAACGTTACTAATCGTTGTTTTCGTTCATATCAGCGGGAAAACGTACGATTTGTAACACTTTTTGACTGTCGAAAATTCAAAATGTTGGTCAAAAAATGTCAAAAATTTACAAAATTTTGCTAATTTTTGGCCCCGGTCGGTACCGGGGCCTGACCACCGGGGCCTGACTACCGGGGCCGGGGCCCGGCCCCGGTGCATCCCTAGCTGTAATGCAAATGAAACGTCAGAGTCCAAACTCCAAAACTTTAATACCCAAAACGTACACGGTTATTCTGTTATAATATCGATTTCGGCTTCTGAGACCTTTCCTTAAGCGAATCCTGTCACTTCTACGTTCAAAATTTTTCGAGGTATGGGAAGATCGAGCTCAAAATTCTTCATTGTTGGCTGGGAATGTAGATTTGTGGAGGCAGGAGGGCTTCACTTTCGAAATTTTACTGCGTAGAATTATGCGTAGAATTGTTAATTTTTTGGATGTTAACGTTTTTGGACTTAATGCCATTTCATTTATGCCTTACCTTTGTATCCCCTGTAGATCCGTGAATAAGCGGCTGTTTTATCTTTATTACATTATCTTTATTGATTTTTCCAAAAAACGACTGGACTACACAAGCATTGTCTACATAGCAGGTTATTACGATCACTCACCTGAACATATGAAGTTGCAGTCGAATTTGCAGTTTTTTGTTAGGCTGTCAAAAGCTCTGGCTTATTTTTACTTGCTCCCCACTCGGCAACCTCCCCCCCCATTCGAGGTTCCCCCCCCATAAATTTTTACCTCCCCCCATAAGCCAAAAAATTGACAGATTTCACCATTTTTAATTTTTCCGGCTTCGCCGGAATTTTAACGAAATTTTCGCTATTTTAGCGTAAAAAACACCTAGAATTAGTCATTGTTTAGCAATTTTTACACAAAAAACGTCAAAATTTCGTAAAAATTTGCAAGATTTTTTCCAAAAATATGCCCCCCCCCCACTTTTGGTGAGCCCCCCCATCGATGGGGGGGCCCAACTTTGAGCCCCCCCATATCGCTCCCCCCATAAATTTTTGCCTAAAAATAAGCCAGAAGCTTGGTTTAGTAGCTCGACTGTTTAGGCTGTGCTAACTTGGCTAAACCGTAGTTGTTTTAGGTGAAAGAAATATGGTAAAAATCTATAACAACATAGCGTTTATCATTTGAGGGTCAGGCCACTTGGCCTTAGCAAGAAGAGTACATAATTTATAAGAGTATGACTCTAAGCCTACTCTCTGTTATCAGAGCAAAAACTAGGGCAGACCCCCCCACAAATTGGAACCATCACTTCAAGCAAATTTAAGCGCTACGCTTGCATGCTGAAGCTCGAAAGCACAACTGCTCAGTTAGTTCAATGTGCGTTTGTGTGAGCTTCAGCGTGCCAGCGCAGCGCCTAAATTTGTTTGAAGTAGTGATGGGTCCAATTTGTGGGGGGCAGCGTTTTTTTCAAAATCGGATTTCATCAAATTTTCGTCACTTTTATTTTTTGATCGTCATTTTTATTTGTCAAACGTCAAAAATATATTTTTGCAGAAATACAGTTTTGTTTTGATTTATTTTTACCTTGTTGGCCTGTGTTGCTTTATATATATTTCACATTGTCCCGCGAGTATATTCTAACTTACGCATATACTTATTTTATACAAATATCTGGTGTCTAAGTAAACATCATGACTTTGAGCATTAACAATGACGAGAATAACCCGATCCAATTCTAGGGGGGTCTGGGGGGAGGCGCCCCCCAGAAGTTGAAGGAATTTTTTGCTTTTTAGATGGAATCGCTCTTCAAATCCTTAATTCTTTTCATTTCGCGGAAACAAGAAAATTTGTAAAATTTTACACTTTTTGAGGAACAATGAGAATTTTTTGCCAGAATCGCACGACATTTTAGGCTTTTTCTATTCAAAAATATGGTAAAAAAACCTTGGAAATGTACGTATAGGCGCGCGAAGTTTTGTAGACATGCCTTTGTTCTGTTTTTCGTGATTGCTTTTTCTTACCTTCAAATCTCGATAACGGGGCTGCCCTCCAGATCCATCCCTAGTAGTTTTTAGTATTTATACAATAAACGTTCTTAAACATACTGGTACGTACGTACGTATAGATATAAGCTCTTATAGCCGAGATAATCCGAAGAGAATGTTTTCAAAGAAAATATTCAGCGAAAATGGTATTAGAAACTTGCATCAAAAATGCAATTGAAGGATGTAGCAAGATGTCTCGTAGTCTGTGGCTTTGTATACAATACTGATTAACTATTCAAGCATCGTCGAAGCTTAACATGGATCAAAAAGACAATATAGAGCGGGGGTTTGGGGCGGCAGCCCCAACATCAGAAATTTTTAAAAAATCACTGTTAAAACGTAATAGAAACTTCGCATTCTTGTTATAGTTTGAGTGCTACTTTCACATTTTGGCTTGGTCATTCTTTCGTCATTTTTACTTTGGCGTCGTCAAAACTATTGTTCATTTCTGCAAACGACGCTATTTTTGACCAAAAAAACCTTGGTGGTGGGTGGGGTCAGCCATTAGCAAGCAGAGCATATTCTTTGCTCCAATAACAGAGAGTAGACTTAGTGTCATACTCTTATAAATTATGTGCTGTTTCTTGGCCTTAGTAGCCAAAATTTTTTGAAGTACATACGGGGTCATTGTATTTAACGGTAGTGTAAAAACCTATGTTTACACACTTCATTAATTTTAGGTCCCAATTTGAAGGTGATTTCTACAATGTCAGTAGGCTATGATCATATCGATGTAGCTGCATGCAAGGAAAGGTACGTGAGGCATATCGTGGAAATGGTTGTCAATGATGCCTTCGTAAAACGGAGGTGAAACTTAAAGCGTAAAATTCTTTTCTCACATATACGTACGTATACAACGTATTACGTTTTCGACATGTTTTCAGAGGAATTCTTTTGGGATATACTCCTGGAGTGTTGACTGAAGCAACCGCTGAGCTGACAGTTGCTTTGTTGCTGTGTACTGGGCGGCGTCTTATGGAAGCAAATAAGGAGGTGTTAAAGTGAGATCTTTATTTGACCATGCTTCTCTTGACTAATCTAAGACCATGCGTGTTTGTACAGTATTTTATGCAAGACAAGATTGTTCGTATCATAGGGGTCGCCCGCGGCAGCGACCCCTGTGTCAAAAGCCTCTGGAGACAGTGTAGAATAAGTTGCGCAGAAACTGCGCAGATTTCATGCGCGAATTGTAGAGCACATCCAGTTTAGTATGTTTTGGAAGTTTCAGCACTGTATCACTTACCGTTAAAAAATTGCGCTCCGGACTGGCTATGGCGGCGATGTTTTTTCCGTTTCTCCTTAATGGTCGTATTGTCCTGATTGTCCAATGACTTTCCTCCTTTCACGTAATATTCTGCGGAAGCCGGAGCTAAAGGGGTATAGGGTCTGGTAGTACCCCATGCGCCATGTAAGAATCGCTACTTTTTTGCGCCGCAGGTGCGCCACAAAGTCGGCTCAGAGCGAACAGTGACTATTTTTGTTGTCGCTGCGCAGCTCGAACGTTAAGAGCTGGTGCCGATTTCTTCTTGTATTCAGAAATTACATATATCGAACTAACTAAATAGCTCTATAACTTCCCAAGTGACCACAGTGAGTGGCCGGTCAAAAATGGTGAAAATTCGAAAAATGAACAATCGAAATATCTCGCTATCGATTCAACTAAAGAAAGCTCAAATCTTCCACACAAAGGTTTCTGACACGGAGAATCGATTCCCGTCAGCAGTTTTGCCGTCGGACCCACCCATATTTCTGAGATGGTTCCACTTTGTTGTCGGGAGGGTCAAGTCGGTACCGACTTCCAAGAACACCATATAGGACTGTCCGTAGCCTCTCAAAGCGTTGTTCATAGGGGTTTTCTGGTGCGCTCAGCTCATTCCCAGTGCCCGTTTTACCGTCCAGCCTGCCCATCATGCTGGCCTGGTTCCACTTTGCCGTCTGGAGGGTCAAGTCGGGTAGGGGGTGTCAAGTGGTTAAAAATGAAATTTTTCAAAAAAGTGGTCAAATTTGGTATCAAATGATAGCCCTGAGAGTGAGCTGAGCAACTTTTGTCATAGAACTGCTTACTCAAAGTGGCTGTAGAGTGATGTGGCGGGGTGGGGTGGGGACGTAGGCGATTTTGGGTCAAAAATAAAATTTTTCAAAAGTGGTAATATTTGATATCAAATGAAAGCCCTAAGTGAGCTGAGCAACTTTTGTCCATAGAACTGCTTACCCAAAGTGGCTGTAGAGTGCTGCTGTGGGGTGGGGGTGGGGACTTTTGAGATTTTGTGTCAAAAATAAAATTTTTCAAAAGTGGTAAAATTTGATATCAAATGAAAGCCCTAAGTGAGCTGAGCAACTTTTGTCATAGAACTGCTTACTCAAAGTGGCTGTAGAGTGATGTGGTGGGAAGGGGTCTTAGGCGATTTTGTGAAAAATTAAATTTTTTCGAAAGTGGTCAAATTTGATATCAAACGAATGCCCTAGTCGAACGAATCTATTTTCGTCATAGTAGAACCCTGGCTTATTTTTAGGCCAAAATTTATGGGGAGGGGGCTCAAAGTGGCCTCCTCCCATCAATGGGGGGCTAACCAAAAATGGGGGCATATTTTTGAAAAAATTTTGCAAATTTTTACGTTTTTTTTGTTAAAAAAGTGCCAAAAATCGCTAAAAAAATGACCACTTTTAGGTGTTTTTTTACGTTAAAATAGTGAAAATTTCGTTAAAATTCCGGCGAAGTCGGAAAAAATTTTGAAAATTTGGGGTAAAAATGGTGAAATCTGGCAATTTGGGGGGGAGGTCAAAACTTATGGGGGAAGGTTGCCGAGTATGGGTCCTCTTGGCTTTTCTCGCAAATTTAGACTGAAATGTGTGTGCATGAAACATCTAATATCCACAATATGGGTATTAATCAATCAATCGGAAGCTGACGACAAGAACAAGTTCGTCCTACCTAGATTTAACTACAGACTACGCAAACACTTAGAACTAGTCAGTAGAGGACCAAATCTGAAAAAATTTCTGAACCCCCAGAACCCCAAAAATCCCCATCAAAAATTTGCCACTACATATATATGTACGTATATAGTCACGGATCAAATTTCTTAGAAAAGTTAAGTATCCCCATGAACCCCGAGAACCCCATCGAAAAATGAAACTATATATATATATAGATATATATATAATATATAGTTATAGATCAAGTCTTTACAAAAAATTAAGACCCCCCCAGAATCGCCCCCTCAAAGCTCATCAGCAGATTGACTATATTCTTGTTCCCAAACGTTGGTCATCCTCTGTCCATGTGCGAGTCCACCGCGGAACCAGCCTGCCCAGCGACCATGAGCTGGTACTGGCTTAGGATTGCATGGGTGCATAGCCATGGGGTGAAAAAAAACCCGCACCCCCTT